>JBBPOH010000660.1:0-11441 GCA_038091335.1 Phylloporus arenicola | reverse complement strand
GAGAGAACCAAATATCATGGCCAAGAGGAGGGTAAGAAGGGTAGTGATCATCTTGTAACTCTCCCCTATAGCACTCGGGACAGACATCGATGAGGGTATGGCCGCGGACAGATTATTCGTGGTATCAGGGATATTTGTGAGGGAATCTGCTGTATCATCGACAATGTTTCTGGCCAGGTCGATATCTGGTGAGGGCTCGACAGAAGGGACGCCAGGGAGCTGTCTCGAATTGAGGGAGGATGCATCCAAGGGACGTTTTCCAGTGAGACATCGTGTATCAAAGGGTGACTCTGCACACAATTCCCTGAGCTTGCGACGCCTTGTGATCGCATCGACTCTATCCGGGAGGTCTGCGCGGGGAATGGCTGAGGGTGGCGGATCAATGGCACGGGAGTTGATGCTATATTCGGTATCCCCAAAAGCGATGAGTGGAAAGTGGTCGTTACTCATGACAAATAGTGAGCCTGTTTCCTCCACAAGACCAACATAGGCAGTGTCTGGGTCATAGAGGGGCGGCGTGGAAGACTTGTCAAAGCCCCAAAGAACATCCGAGATTGGGGGACGAGGCTGCATGAGCACAAAAGGCTCCGAGCGTCTAGAACTTGAGAGAACGTCAAAGACTGCAACACTACACCGGGCGCGATAGCAATCGTGCGAGAAAATCAGGGACTGCGAGGGTACCGTATATAGATCGCTTACATAGGACTGTCAAAAGTTAGGGCCCACAGGATTTGGGACATTGATGAGTCACTGTCCGGTGCTTTGAAGGATATGATTTGACCATTGGGTAGCGATTCGATGTAGGTGTTGTCTGGAGTGCGCCGGTAGCCAGCCTGGACAGCATTATCCTGCATGTTGGGCCCATACGAAGAAAAGGACAGATTGTGAACTGGTAGCCTACGTCCAGATGGGGAGCGGGTGTAAATGGTGACGTGGTAATCTTTTTGGAGATACTCTGAAAAAGATGCATTGAATCCGTTTGGAGGGCTCACCTGTACGGCCGACGAACACCTCTGTGGGGGTAGGTTCGTTGTTCACTGACCGATGTTCCTCGAGTTCATCCAGGTCGATCTCGTCGTTGTGAGCGAGGTCTTCAAAAGGGTTCCAGGGACACTCGGCGCTGATTGCCTTGACTTTGCCGGTCTCGATTTCTATGGACAAGAGCGATGTCTCTTTCTTGCCAATAAACACGCGCTCGTCGTCTTCTCTGTCGAATTTGAATGGGGACAATTCGACGAGTTGAGACATGGAGAACGAAAGTGGCTGCAACGGACTGGTAGGAGTTGGCATGACGTATATATCACCACTCTGGGGCTCGATGATGTACAGCTCCTGGTGGGTGTCGTCGTCGTCGGTGAGGTCGTAGTCGACAGTAGCATGTTTGGTGCGGACGAGAGGTGCGAAACCAGAGGGAATAGCGCTAGCTGCTGCGGACGTGGACCACAGACGCTGGCCAGAAGTGCGATCTACGGCATGGATACTACCGTCGATGGATGCGACGAGGACGATGTTGACGAGATTTGTGTGTTGAGCATCGTCGCTGGGTGTGTGTTTTGGCGGTGGCTCGACGCGCGCCTGGTTGAAGGAAGTTTGGAGGGCGCGGTGGAGGGCGACTGTGTGGGGGAGGAGGAGGACGAGAAGGAAGAAGGCGCGAAGGAGGGTGGACATTTGTCAAGAAGTGTCCATGGATGTGCAGAGACAAGACGAGCGCTGACGCCCATGCCAGACATTCCACTCGGCTCGCAGATTTTCGACCTTGCCTTCCATCCGCACAACACCGCCGTGTACACTGGTCTCCTCAATGGCTCAGTAAAGGCGTTCAGCTACGACGAGCAGGGCCAACACCACCTCTCGTTCGCACTCAGACCCTCCAAGCGCTCGTGTCGGTGTCTCACCACCGACCACGACGGCGACCACCTCTTTGCCGCAGGAAAGGCCAGGGCCATCTTGTACGTTTGTCCCCCTGGATCGTGCAGGCCAGTCCCAACCCGTCCAGCACCATCGACACATCCACAGGTACAATATCTGACACACGCAAGGATGCACACGAGTAAGCAATATCCCGTATAGCACCCGCCGTCCCTTGACATTGCCAGTGCCTGCATAGTTCACCTGTGAATCGCATAAAATATCTTCTCCCCAACTTGTTTTGCACCGGCGATGATGACGGCGTGGTCAAGGTCTGTCATCCTCCACGTGAGTGACACCCATCCACATGTGCCATCTAGCTTTGGGACCCGCGGACACCACAAGAAATACGTCAATATACCCACCACTTTGACTATATATCAGACTTCTTGTGGCTGGACGACAAAAAGCAGCTTGTCTCTACAAGGTACAGCTCGCACGTGCACACACTAGTTCTTTCGCTTACCCTCATCCCCATCACAAAGCGCAGACGGTACGCTTTCGGTGATAGATGTGCGTGCGAAAAAATCGGAGCCGCTCGCCCGGTCCGAAGATCAAGAAGACGAGCTACTATCCATTGTTTCTATAAAAAAGTAGGCCTCTTCTTTCCATCTGATTCGCGGACTTATATTCCATCATACAGCGGGACCAAAGTGGTCGTCGGTACTCAACTAGGAATCCTTTCGATATTCAACCGTAATCAAGGGTGGGGAGATTGTGTTGACAGAGTTCCTGGGTAGGTCCATGACCTTCATGCAACGTTTCTCACTTCAACTTGTTCAGACATCCACAGTCCATCGATGCACTATGTTGTTTACCATCCTCTTATCCATCCTCCGGTTCTACTATTCTCACAGGGTCGTCAGATGGCCTTTTACGTGCTGTACAGTTGTTCCCTACCAAGCTCCTCGGTGTCGTTGCAGACCACGGATCATTCCCGGTCGAAAGGATTGCAGTCGATCAGAACGGCGAAGGAAGATGGTTAGGCAGTGCAGGACACGATAATACGCTCAAGATGACGGACCTCAAAGATGTCTTTGAGGATGAGGATGATGGGGACGAACCCGATCAACCCACTGCAGTCGATGAACAAACCCATCCAGACACGAATGCAACTGCGGGAGCTACACGCCATCTTGGAGGTCTGGAAGCCGAGCCGAGAGAAGAACCTCAAGATTCTGATTCTGATGCGCCCAGGGAGAAGAAGAGAAAAAGAAGGGGAGAGAAGAATTCATTAGCGGGAAAGAAAAAGAAAGGGAGAAATGAAATTGATGCTGAGCCATCCTTTTTTTCTGGTCTGTAGAGCTGGTTCGTTCGAGTCCAAAGAATGTGAACAACGGGTTAAAATCATTGTGCTCTAAACTGTGCTTGTCGCACAAAAAGTTGTTGGACCGGCCTTCACGAACGCGTACGTCCTCTGTCATGTCAATTGACACCCTATTGGCGGGACTCAAGTCCCCTGCGGACTGGCCACCCGATCGTTTGCACCGACACCTATACTAACTTCAACACCTTGAGGCCGTCGATAGACCGCAGTGAAGTGCGACAATGATACCCCTGAAATGCGCAGAAACATTGAAAGCCCTGGAGCGGGTGGAGTAGATCTGCCAAAAAAAAGACGAATGTGTCTTTCTCAGATAGCGGGATTTGTCTCGTCAAAACTCAACGGTCGGATAATTGGATGGGTCCGTTTTATTACTGGGCTTTTGTGTTTCCTCTCTAGTGGTCGCGCTTTCGTTTTCCGAGAGGCGCGGAAGATGTGGTTAGTGGGCGGCATCAAAAGTCGTGCCTGGCCTAAGGCGGTGGATAGGGTTTCATGTCATTTGCGTTCTCACCGACGGTTACCCGCGTCCACTGTGCGCTGTGGGTGATGCCGTTATTCCCGTCTCTCTTCAAAAAGAGGGAGATCATTAGCCTCGGAGAGAGCGTGTTTCTTCGGACCGATTCATGTTCCTTCATTTCTCCCGTAAAGTGGAGAGTATTTCTCGAACCAAGCGCACTGGATATCCGGGGGGATACATGCTTTCCACGGCAAGGTGCCCCTGTTACGCGTCATTGATTGATAGGGATTCCGCAACATCGCAACGAGGATCAAAACTTGTCAGACCCCGAGTACTGCAAGGACCCGCTGAAGGGGTTAATACTACCTCAGTGAAGAGCAAGGCTGACCGGTGGCTGTGCCAGACTACCAGCACTCTCAACTCCCATGTTGTCAGTCACCCCCCTCCGCAAGGGACACAGTGTACGGAACTTGTCGACACGGGTGTCTTCTATTCTCGGTGCGTTGGACATTCCTTGCAATGTAGACATCCCCGGAGTCTATGATGGAAAATGGGGAGGGTCTGGTGACATTCTCGAGAGCGTCTGTCCAACTACCGGAGAGGTGTTGGCACGTGTCCAGTCAGTAAGTCATCTGCATTCCACCACCACCACATCCCGACTGATTTCTCACCAGGCCTCGCCACGTGAATTCTACGAAACCTTGGACAAGTCTAAAGAAGCACATCTATTCCTCAGGAAATTACCCGCCCCACAACGCGGAAATGTGCTCAGACAGGTCCGAGAATCGCTTGCGGCAAAGGTGAGACCCTCGTAAACGACGTGCTGTTCTTCATCCCTCGGTTTTTAGAGAGATGCACTTGGCGCGTTGGTATCCCTCGAGATGGGTAAGATAAAGACAGAAGGGATTGGTGAAGTGCAGGAATTCGTTGACATTGTGCGGCACGCGCCCGTTACGCGCATCAGTGGCTGAGTTATTTTGGTCCTCTAGTGCGATTATGCTGTTGGCCTGTCACGGATGATGAATGGCAGGGTTGTACCGTCGGAGCGCCCTGGTCACACCATTCTAGAAGGTTAGCCCGTTCGCGATGGGAATTCTCTCCCTTTGCTTGCTTCCTTTTTGTTGACTCCGTTTCACATAGTTCCAAATCCTCTCGGCGTCGTTGGTGTGCTGACAGCATTCAATTTCCCTGTCGCAGTCTACGGGTGGTACGTTTTTAGAGCTGCTTCCTTACCCCTTGTGTATAAAGCCGGATTCTACTACCGTCAGGAATTTCTCGTTGTCCTTTGCAGCAGGAAATGCAAATATCTGGAAACCTTCGCCTACCACTCCCCTATGTGCTATCGCTGTGACAAAGATAATCGCCAACGTGTTAGAACGTAATGGGGTACCGGGCGCAGTGTCTGCCCTAGTTACTGGGGGCAAGGATCATGGCGAAGCTGTTGTAGACAGTGCGGACATCCCGTTAGGTAGGCGTCCGTGCTCCCCGTCTCCCTGATATTAATCATGTCATGTCTAGTGTCATTCACTGGCAGCGAAGCTGTTGGCCGTGTGGTCGGCAAGGCTGTTCAGTCTCGTTTTGGCAAAACAATTCTGGAGTTGGGGGGGAATAATGGTACGTATCTTGGCGCATCAGCCTGACCCGAGATACCCTGTTTTCTTTCTGGCTTACAATCATTGAATAGCTTCAATCATTATGCCAGATGCGGATTTATCCATGGCTGTACCCGCGGTCTTTTTTGGAGCCGTGGGCACTGCTGGGCAACGCTGCACTTCGACAAGGAGACTGTATCTCCATCGTGACATCGCATCATGTTTCCTTGATGCCCTCCAGAAACTCTATGCTTCCGTGAGGGTTGGAGATCCCCTCGCTGCAAGTACGTTACTTGGCCCCTTGCACACATGTGCCGCAGTCGGAGTTTATTCAAACGCTGTTGAACGGCTCCGACAGAAGGGCGCTCAGATATTGACTGGTGGACATCGTTATGATCAAGAGGATCTCCGTCAGGGGAACTTTGTGAAACCCACGATTGCGATTCCTCAGTCTGTAGACCCGACAGACACGATTTGGAATACTGAAATCTTTGCACCTGTGCTGAATGTTGGTATTTTCGACGAACTGGACCAGGCAATTAGTTGGAACAATGCTGTTCCCCAAGGGCTTTCCAGTAGTTTATGGACGCGAGATGTGCGTAACGTTGGGAAATGGATTGGTCCAGAAGGTTCGGACACTGGCATCGTTAATGTGTGTTTCCCGGATTTATCTCAAAGGCGTGGCATTCTAATTATCACCATCAGGTGAATGTTGGCACGAGTGGAGCGGAGATTGGTGCGGCTTTTGGAGGCAACAAGGTGAGTAGCTTGACTCTTGAGAAGCTGAATGTCCTTCTAACACGCACCTGTAGAGTACTGGCTGGTAAGTTCTGTCGCCCAATGAGTTGCGGCCGAGGTTTATGATCTTCGCAGGGGTCGCGAGTCAGGTGGTGATGCATGGAAGCAATATGTTCGCTGGAGTGCATGCACTCTCAACTTGTCGGATGCTGCACCTTTAGCTCAAGGCGTCGACTTTGCAGCATGATGGAAAGACAATGCCGCCGTGCAAAGTACGAGCGCTCGTCGGAGATGAGTACCATCTTGTCAATGAAGTTCAGCTTCGTTCACATCACGACGACCAGTCGATAGCCATATGATTGCAAGACTAGTCTTAATTAGTGCTGTTCGACCGTGAGCGATCAGGGTGATATATAAACGTGAGAGTTGTCTGTTTCGGGTCTGCATCGACAATCCAGGATCTCGCGCAGCCTTGCAACGAACTTCCCCACCGAGTGCCTGTCAAACAGGGTGTCAGAAGATCCAAGGGGGCCATGTGTAAGTTGACATGTCATTCGGCCGCTGAGGGGGGTCCTGATACCGAAAGCGGTGCCCCGTGAATGCGGCATCGCTAAGGCAAGTGCAGTCACCGATTCCATCCTTTACAATGCCGATTATAAGAACGTTGTGTGATCATCCTCCAGGAGTTGTAACTCCACTACCATTAAAATCCTTCTTGACCTCTCAATAATTCTGTAATTCCTCAGCTATACTTATCCCATCCGGTACAATTTTTGGCGCTGCAGATGCAAACGCCAGACGACCTACCTTGGCCCGAGCTGGGCAATGTCTCCAGAGGCGCTACCCGCGGAAATCAAGGTCAGAAGGGTGCGTTGGGACCGCCCGACCAGGAGGGCCGTTGCGTGCTGCAGCTACGCGTTCAGCCAGGCGTACTCTCCGTCAAATTCAACCGACGCTCAAGCGAGTGGTACCGCACGCTCGATAACGAGGTAACTCGTGCTCTCAAACTCACGAAAACATACTGGAGAAAAGCACGGAGACGCCAAGACTAGTGAGTAATGCTGTTCCCCCCTGATTGCGTGTGAACGTGTGCCTTTTGCGCTCCAACGTACAGCGATGCTCGCGCGGACCAGGATCATATGGAGCTACATGAATGGCTGCAGCAACTCAAAGATAAAACGATGTCCCATCTCGAGGTGCTCATGCAAAAAGGCGACATTCAAGGCCCTCCATATGTCATGCCTGACGACATCGAACTGTCCTTTCTACGAAAATTTATCGAGCGGCATAATGCAAATATCCCACACAATCCTCGTCTTCGCCACCTCGGGCCCGGTGTGCAACCTCCACATATAGAAGAGTCGATGGAAGTATCCACCCCCGAATTATCCGATCCAGGATACCCACCTAGCTTAGTCGACCAAATGGCACGTCTCCAGCCAGGTATGCGATCGTCCATCCTTCTCATGGACCCAGTAAATAAAAAAATACCGTCCAGAGAGTGCCTCCAGTGCCTCAAGTTCTGCTTATCATTCGCCGGGGACATCACATCATTCCCATCTCATCAGACAACCGTCATCGCCTTCGACTGCGACCTATGAGCAGCTGATACAAGAGGCCCAAGCATCAGGTCAGAGGATCTTTGAAATTGGGCATGACCCCGGAATCTGACTGTTTTGTTAGGCCAATTCCTGCAGGATGCCAGGGCCACGCTGTCCCGAGCGCAAACACAGACTCAAGATGCGTTTCAGCGGTACACCGCATGTCTGGAAGCCGAGGCTCATGCAAGGCGAGAAGTCGTCCTTGCCGAACAGCATCGTGATGATTTGAGTAAGTGCCAGTGTGCAAGGGTGCGAGACGAGGTCGCTAAATTTTGGCTTGGTCAGTGTCTGCATTACTCTCACAAACACAGACAACTGTCGGTACGTAAGATGGATATTAGGACTCCTTTTTTTCCGCGGTTCTCACAGGACCATGAAGAATATGCGCGTCATGCCTCCCTGCCTCAGGAAGATGTCGGGAGTTCCCAACACATACAGCACCCTCAACACAACCAACAAGACGTAAGATCAGTTTTCATCGGAAGAGACGAGCCGGTTAACTGCACACCTTGGCAGTATTCATCACATCACCTTGCGGAACGCAGGCCTTCGGTTGACATGGTGACTCACAACAGCCCTAGGTCGCTGGACTGGCGGCAGCCAGATGTGACGAACTCGTATACTGGAGCATTGGAGAGCATTCCTCAGTCTGAGGTAGGCAAAATTCTCTACCCGCCTCCTTGGACCTGAATTTACTAAGTAGATGCGATCATCAAGCGACTCCTTCAAGTCCGAGCGCAAACACTCGCGGAGCTGGGAGCGGGGTGGACAGGTTGATATTCATGGTATGTGCCTCTATTGTCATGGATCGCAAGAATGACGGCAATCTAATGGCACATTAGTTCTGCAGGATGTGACTGGTCTACCGCCACGCAAACGCATGCATCACCTGGTCGATCCCACTGGTCACAGCACCCCCTTGATCTCTCGGACAATGGCAATGCCTCTATAGTTTTTGTTTATGCGCACTGGTCGCCTCTCGGTATTTCTGCTTCTGCGCAGTTCTATACTGTTCTCCGTTTATTTGCATGGGTCGCTTTTACAACCTCAGACAACCAATTTATCGTCGCCTAGCATTGCTGTCCGTTGCTTTCCTTGCTAGTGTTATCAGTCTGTATCGGGCCGCTATATTCCCCTCGCGCTATTTTCCGTTCTCATTGGGAGTCACGGAGTCTGCTGGATGGTTTCCTAACGACCAGGGCCCAGGGGGGCATCATTGCATACCCAGTGAGACGTGGCTCATCTCCGAACTGGTTCCGGCAGATGACGTAATGAAATGATGTTGCCTGGGGGCAGCGTGAAGATTGAATTGAAAGAAATATATTGTTCGCCCACCAACCAAGTGCTCAATCTCGTCCCCCTCCATCCCACCGCCAGATGTCTCTTACCACGATCATCGTTCGGTCCAGCGACAGTGTTTGGACCAGCTAGCATCGACCCACTGAGCACTCATGCAGCTAGGACCTGTCAATGAAGTGCTTTGCTAAACTGTCCATCTTGGAGCGCTTGGTTCTTTGGAGCACGCTTGGACAAAGGGGGAATGTGGCTCTAGTGGTCGGGATAATCGCGTGCCACACACGTGTAGTCCGCATCTCTCATCTGTTAAAAGGCGTTTGTTGTGTCCATCACAGATGCATTCTCTGTCCTATCATCACCGTTCCCGACACGCTCCGTTGCCCGACTTCTTGCGCCCGAGTCCTTCTTCTGCTCGGCACCTCTGAAACGCCTGTGTGCCCGTCGTGGTCCCAAAAACACCCGCCTTGAACATGATGAGCGCGGTACGGTCGCATCATCCAAAATATCGCAGTGAGTCCATCTACTAGGTAAACTCAAATGGAATAACGTCTCATGACTACAAAAGCAAAGCTGTGCCGCAACTTCAGCAACGGAAGCTGCCCTTTTGGTCAAAAGTGCACCTTCCTGCATCCTGCGCCAGGAATCAATCCTCTCTCCTCCTCACTTGCACAATACCTCTTCAATTGGAACATGCTCCTGCCACAACTACTTGCTCTCCAGCAGGGAGCTCTGAAAAAGATGCCACAGCGGTCGCCGCCGCGTCCCCAAGTACCACAGCTCGTCGACGAGGACCCATCACCAGCAGCTTCTCTCCTGCTCTCAACGTCTGATTCTACGTCTTCAGAACGGATGCCACAGAAAAGGCGATTCAACAAACGAAAAAAGCAACCATGTAAACAATTCGCTTGGACAGGAGGGTGGTGTCAAGCTGGAGAGAAGTGCAAATTGTAAGCCTCGTTTGTATATGCCAGTGCAGGACTAATCGTTGTCAGTAACCATGATGTAACAGCATTACCTTCTGCGGAGGGCGGAAAGGTGCAACACGCACCTCCATTTGAAACTGATGTGCACAGAGATGGTGGCCGAAGCATAAATGGCGTCCTTATGAGTGGCCAGGTGCCATCTCCGCCGATTATCAGTCAGGAATATCCGGCACCACCTCGATACACCGAAGCAGAATCTGCGGAACCCTGTTAGTTCCACCATTAACCTCATTTGAACCTCACCATTCATGATAACCTTTCAGATCAGGCGTTTCATTGGCCCGGCTATGTTTGGCACTCATATCAGCAAAATTACCCTTCTGTTCCCCCAACGGCTGCTGTGCGTGTACCCGCGACTACGGTGCCGCCTTCGATTGCTCAGCACAATACTTACCATCCGCCGCAACCGTCGGTACACAGCGTACCACCAAATGAAACGCAGACAAGTCTTCCTTTAGGAGCGTACGAAGTCAATGGAACGACCTATTTCCCAACACAGATGCCTCCTCCCCCTGTGCCTCCGATGCCGTGTTCCGTTCCCGTCTACCCAGCTCCGTACAATCAGACGATGCCCTTGGTTTACCCGTATTATGCCCCTCCTCCGATGTCTGTTAGTTATTATGACTTTCCAAATCAAAGAATGGACGTTCCCCCGCCGACTTCCTTTGATCCTTTTTCCTCCGACCCGAGAATGCCCCATGAACTGCCCGTCATCCCCCGACTTGAGGACTATCAGATCTCGCCTATCCAACATGACGATCGCCCGCACCTACTATCCCTCCCGTCCATGCTGCCTGGGGATTTGGGCTCGACGGCCATCACGGACAAACCAAAGGGTACTCATGAACACGAATTCCCTTATCAGCCTCCTAAAGAGCAGCGCGTTGGCCACGCGCGTCGTATCAGCATCAACATCAAGAAACAAGGTCGTGCCAGTTGTGGGTGATGGGTCTGGTTCTTTGCCCATCTCCCTCCTTAGATTGCAACCACGTTAGAGCATGTGTATGTATGTTATTCTATCGAACGTCTTTTGATGCAGCTTCTTGTGTTTGTACCGCAAATTACTTGTATACACTACTTTCCGAGCATTATGCGTTTATGTACTACCCTTATCATTGTCACTATCATCTTTTATCATGTGTCTTGTCTCTAGATCTTACGAATGAAATTGTGTATTTTTGCATATAGTGGAATGGTTGGAAGTTCAAACATGAGGTCGTCCGACCCGCCATCTGGTGCCCTACATCTCGACATCTTGAATTAATGAACAAGTTCGGACATTCGTCACTCTCAACCGTAACAAAGCTTCGTGCCTTCCACACGGTGGTAATAAAGGCTGAGGGAAAACGGCAAAAAACGATGTATTGCCAGACTTTCTAATGTACACACAGAAAAGCGAGGTACCAGGATGCGTTGATAAATACATGTGAAAACCTTCCAGATATCCAATCAGAAATAAGAGAGAAAAAGGGAGGTCCTTTAACGATAAAGCATAAAGTTCCCAGAAACGGCGGCCAACCTTGCACAGCGGCACCGTCGCTC
>JBBPOH010000659.1:0-11442 GCA_038091335.1 Phylloporus arenicola | reverse complement strand
TTGCCTGAATAAGCCCATGGAGTGCGCTGGATGCATTTGTCATTTCTCAGGTGCCAGTGATGTAACTGTGACTCACATGTGGCCATTTAAATTGACATACACACCTCTAGGTCGGCGCAGGAGGAATGTGCATATGCATGAATGGAACTGCCCCAGCACCAGCCTGGTGAGTTCCACTGGTGCGCATCATGCAGTAATCCATCAGTCAGAAATCTGTGTGCACAGGGGGAGCCATGGAGAAAGCATTCACACTTCCAACAATGAGTTGAAAACTAGAGACCCAGTTGACTTTTGACCATGACAAGTAAGGTTTCTGTCTGCTCAACTCCAATTCCCGAGTAGCATTTTACCAGTGAGGTAAACCATGATGAACCTTAGTAGCTCTGTGACATAACATGGTGCGTGATCGATAGCGACACTCTTGGGGGACTTGATTATTCTCAATGACCCTCTTTACCGGTAATGAATGAAGCTGCCAGATCCCCTCAGACAGCAGTAATCTCTCACACCTTATCTGCTCAATTGCCACGCTGTCCCAAAGCTGCACTTGGTATTTGTCAATGATGCTGGCATCAGGACTGGCAACTTCTTGCACCAACAAACCAGCGAACCACGGCCATCTGACTGCAGCATAGTTTTCAGGAAGAAAAAATGGCAATGAAGATGCAAACTCTCATCCTCATTGCCCTCCTGGACTGACCGGAAGATATTTTTGCAGATCCATCTCAAACCGAATTTTGGCATCTCACAGAGAGCCTTTTTGATGAGCCCAACCCCATTCTCTCAGATTCTGAGTGCAAATCAATTAATGCCATGATATCTGCAGTAAAAAATGCTTGAGGGGGAAAGTCCAGAAGACACATTATTAAAGGTGGATGGCACGCAGCAGGTCACTCAGTGCTTCTGAAATGGCATGCATCCTACAGATTCAATCCAGCAATATATCACTGCATCCAAAAGGCACTGGACAATGAGGGTCTATTCCTGCATGCCCTTATTTGAAGTCGGAAGGACAGACTGGACAATTTCCCCCCTCAGTCTGATGCCAATGGTGCGCTTGACAGTGTCGTATGCGCAGTCTTCGGTGATCATTGCCTTGCAAGTTCATGCATTGTGGGGGAATTCAAAGAGGCAGTCCATGCTCTTATTCATTATGAGTGGGAGCGTGAACGCAAGAGGTATATCCGGGCTACGAAAACACTTGCTCACAAAAAGCTTCTGGCTCAGAGTGCCTTCACTGGTAAGCACTAAGAAATTGGGTATACCCGTGGGTGGTTCACATTGTCCATACACTGCAGAAATTGAGAAAAGGGAAGAGCCCACCTCCTGTGAGGTTTGGGATGCTATCAGAGTGCTGAAAGTATAGAAGAACACCATCTATTGGTTTCCTGAAGAGGAAGAGGCAGAGGGTGGTATACACGAAAGGATGAGTGGGCTCAAAGATATATTGCAAAACACAATCCAGGCTTCAAGAATGCTATTGTTATTAGATAAGGCTATAATTCCTGAGGTGACGACAGATGCCAGTGGGTATCGGGTCCACGCTCCTCAGACCTTGATCTCATGAAGGGCACTTCAGAGCATCGCAGGAGGAGGCGAGTAGCTAACGTGAAAGGACTCACCTTAACTGCTGCTGAGAACATCGGAGAGATCTGGGCCACATATATACAACCGTTTGGCCTCCAAACAGCTACAGGAAATGAGCTGAGGAGTGCTCTTAACTCAGATGTGGGCACACAGGAGGCCTGGTCCGCACTCGCGGATCTCAGGGTTGAAAGTTTCTCCCAACACTCTGAAGAAGCACTGACAAGGTTGCTGAACTTTCCGGATGCGTGCCCAGCGCTATTCACCAGGTTCCGGTCTACTTCTGGACTATGTGCATGGGATGCCGACAGTGCAAAGCAGTTCGTCTCTGGGAACCCTGACATGAAACCACTATGTCTACTTTGGCACCAACTGGTCGGTGTTGCCGCTATCGTCAACAAGACATTTACTACTGAGCCTGTCATTGGCGGGCTACCAGGGGTCCTCATTTCCGATGCAGTTGGGGTTGGCAAGACTGCGCTTACAATGGGTGTCATCACATTTCTCATTGATGCATTCTATGTGCAAGAGGCAGCAGCGGGTCGTCATGTTGGAGGGAAGGAGCTTGACCTATCTGGGAGTGATGTCAGGTTTCCTCTGATCATTGGTGATTATTCAATTCCACTCTAGATTTAAGGCCTACCATGCTAATCTGCCCATAGAGAACGCTCGCTGCTTTGCAGGATGCACCACAATTGATGACCTTCCACATGCCATCGCTGTTGGAAACTCGTTGGTTCGCCAATGGACAACAGAATTGTGTACCTTTTTTTCTCCTGGAAGAATCAAAATCTACATATTTCCCACTGCAGAATCAAGATTCTCTGAGTTTTGGGAGGGTGACTGGAAGGCTGCAAAGACACCGTATATCAATAGGGTCATCTTGATTCCTCACTCAGTAAGTCTTGGTGCCTGCTAGCTTGTGACCTGTGACCCATCCTTTGTAGGTCATGAAGACGTTCAGAAGAGCCTTCAACATAAGCAGACACACTGCAGAAAGAATGCGAATAAAGCAACGGATGATCAGCGGCACATCAAACTTCCGGTGCTGTACAATAAATTTATTTTGAAAAATCAAGCTTTTACTACAGTTGTTATTGATGAGGCCCACAAGTTCCACAACGCCAGTGCAAACTGGTATGTTGCCCTTGAGCTTACGAAATCCACAAGACTCCCTTTGCTTCTCACCGCTACACCACTTATTACTTCACCTCAGGTAAGCAATTCACTTTGCTTCCTTCCTGCCACCTTAGCAAGGTATAACTGTCAAACAGGACCTGTGCAACCTGGGAAGGTTGCTCCACATTCCTCTGTTTTGTAGTAGGGGTGGTGACAAGAGCAAGGATGTATTCATAAAACAGATCAGGAATGCTTGCCATGATATTACCCATCAAGACGAAGCTCTCTCTGCAGAGAAAACCATGGCCACCATGGTCAGCGGGAGGAAGGATGATACCCTTCAAACTACTCCTGATTCCATCCAGAGAGTGTGATTTGTGCACAGTGAGTGGATTGAATCCATCCATGTGCACTACGCTGGTCGGGTAGTATGCTGCACAGTAGAGTTCAGGTGGTATGATGGGAAACTGATCAACAACTCTTAGCCATCTTATACAATGGGTGTTGCGAAGCTAGCACTTACTGAGAAAGAAATGGGGGTCATTCGAAAAGTTCTTGATGGATTCAGCAGTGGGTGAGCCTTGAGCATATCATCAACACAATAATCATAATCAGCGAGTTGCTGGCAGGGAAGTACTTCAAACGGTTGAGGACGGCGATAGCCTTCACATGGTGGATGCTTTACTTTTGTATGCGAATTGCATACTAAATTGTTGATGTTCCTGCTGTCCAGAAATTCTACCTGAAAGGTTGCACCAAAGCAGGATTTCCATTCCATGAATCGCCATCGTATCCAGTTGTTGCTACTCACACCAAATACTCCCTAGTGCGATCAACAAAAGCAGACATGATGGTAGTGTTGGTTTGCCACCACCTGTCTATAGACTCATCTACAACTGTTTCATTTGAGCTGCATCCCCGGCTTCAATGCAATGTTGATTCCAATAATCAACACCACAACCAGCCATGGATGCAGATGAGCCCTGCCTTATCTGGACACCACTCGAAATGGATGAAAACAATGGGATACCCTCAGCTGAGAAGGGAACTTGAATGATTCTGATCTATTACAAGTTTGCAATGATGGCACCACTGATCCTTTCGGAAAGTCTATCCCATCAACTCCTTGATGCTCTGCCTGGTCTGATCCTGTTTCTTTAGATACTCAAAATATATGAAATAAACTGCATGGCAGTCAATAGGACTTAGGGTGTAGACGAACACAATAGAATCATCACAGATTTTCAGAAAGACAAAGAATGTTGCATAATCTTGCTCTCTAATGTTGGTGCTGTCGGCCTCAACCTGACTGCTGCGACAATAGTCATACTTTTCATGCATGAAAATTTTTGTTGCAACTATAATCCCTGAATCTAGGCATAGGATCAATGCTGGTCACACATGATGATGAACCAAGTTGTTGGGCGCACCTGGCACCTCGGCCTGACACAGGAAGTCCTTGTCTACAACTTGATTTGTAGTCAGACAGTGGACTGTTTAATGACTGACTACGCACAAGTCAAGGGGTCCATGCTTGAGCAATTTCTGGCCACACAGCAAGGGAGAGGTAAGCCCATCAGCATGGTTGTGATGCATGTGATCCATTTACGTGTCAGTGCATAGATATAAAAAAATTGCTTGCATCTGGAGAACCATCTATCGAGGATCTACCTTCAGAAGGGGCAGGTTCCGATTCAAATCCAGATGGAGAGACTGAATTGCCACATGCTAGAAAGGGTCACCATAGCAACAAAGGCATGAAGAATGGTGTTCAAAGTCCCTGCAAAGGGAAAGGTGGGGAAGTGGGTGGGTGTATCATGCTCCGTTTACACTTGGAATCAATAATAGCAACTAAAACAGTTAAAAAACTACCCATTGGCGAGGTCAAACCAGGCTTGCGCACGCCCACTCCTGTGGCAATGACTGGTATGTGTCCATTACCACCATCCACCATGCAACACGACAACCCTTTCGTCAGTGACACAGTTGCCTGAATTGATGGATTTTCAAGGCGTAGAAAGGGATAATGAAGTTGAAATATTGGAATCCCCAGAAAAGAATCCCCAACTGGCACTTTTTTTTGTTCCAATTCAATGCCAGTTCAATATGCCTCCAACAGCTTTTCCTGGCTCCAGGGATTCTTGATGAGGTCGCTGCTGGCCAAGTAGAATTAACTAACAAGATTGGCAGCCCAACACCCGATCGTATTAACGTGAAGCAAACTACGATGCAGTGACACCATCACCTTCCTGCAGCCCACACTCCAGAAAAGTTGACTCAGTATCACTAACTAGCGGTAGCAACAGTAGAACTGCAGAGTATGGAGAACCACCTAGAAAATTCTTTCGTACTAGCTGGAACACACACAAGCTTGTAATCCTTCCCACCTCTGGATCAGGATGCAGAGTCTAAACTATGCTGCAGTTGTACCTTAGCAAGCTATTAGTAGTATCTGGCAACCTGTACAAACAATGATGCAAACAAGGCCACTGCGCCAGATGTGAAGACACTATCAATGAGGGTTGGCTAGGGTGCGTAAATACCAGCACACGAACCATACAAACACCAGTGGTTGGAAGGAAATTGACTAAGTAATGAAGTGTTTGTATTTCAACCCTAGTGACAATTATGATTTGTGAATTTGTCAAGTGTGGGCATGCAAAGCCATGGAGGAAAGGCCACTGTACCCTGGAAATCATATTAACTGCAGACTAGCATGCATGATCTCTTGGTCGCGTATATGAACCTGTTCGCCTGTTCGTTAAAGGAGCGCTGAGTCAGGGTTTTTGGATCTTGGTAGAGGCCAACACAGGTCATATCACATGGTGTATGCCATGGCACCATCGCCACACCACTTGAGTTATGCTGGTGTCTGGCATTGAAGTTCATTAGGATGAACATGCATTCCTTTGCCTTCATCTCTGTTCACTGGTTACCTCTGTGAGAGGACGATGGGGGAGTGGAGTGGACACAAGCCTCTGCTGCAAGGCAAGACAGGTGTTTGTGTGCTAATATTTGGGGGTGAGGCAATGGAAAACAGGTAGCGACACATCAATGAGAAGTGGTGGCCACAGAAACCTCACCAACCATGCACTCAGTGACCTAGTTGGATTTCATCTTCATGGGAGAAGGACTACCCTGGGGCCTCTTGCATCACATTGCCCTGCCATAAAGTCAATGTGAAGTCATGTGGGTTGCACCAGTGTCGTCGTGTCATGGTCCAGTACCAGTGTTATTGTGTTGCACTGTGGTGGGAGAGGGTGAGGCAACCACACGGCAGTCGAAGTAAATTTCCAAGAGATCAGACTATTTGGACAGCCACATAGGTGATATTTGGACAGTTCGAGCTAAGACACAACTCCAAGAGGTCAGGCGAGAGTCCTAGTTGAGTTTTGACAGTTGTGACTGGTGTGAGAACATGGTTTAGTAGTGTGGTGGATAAGGCTTATATCAGGATGCCTTTTGAGATAATAGGGTGGAGGAGGCCAAAATTTCCATATGCTGATCAAAATGCTGCTTCTCCGTGATGGGGTAGTCCAGCGGTATACATAAGCAACCAATCCTCTGGACAAACACACAGTTTCCTCGTAAAAGTTGGGTAAGGCAAGGGAGGTGGCCATTAAATGGGACTAGTTGCTCTGGAGACACGATCAGGTGCTGAAATGACCTCTTTCAAGCCAGTTGGGATTGTGATGCAAGAGATCAAGATAATTACTTACATTCTGCAAAGGTTCATCGCTGGGTGTATCCTCGTTCACAATTTGTTGATACCATAGCAGGCAAGCATGGCGATGAGAGAGTTGCAGTCCATGGCTGATGCTTCTCAAACCCTTCATTTTCAGCTGCAAATTCTACTTGTTCCAATTGGCTAGAAATCACATTGTCGCGAGAACACACTCAGTGTACCAGTCCATCTATTGATGGCTTGCCTTGTGCTTGTCAGTCTAGACTCTAGAGGAAAAGCTCATGCATGGGTTTCTACCGCCTTGCCATCGGAGAGGTAGCTTTCCCTTACCTGCATCATTGCTCACGGTGTCCTCACCAAATACTACACCACCAATGCTCCACTGTGGCAGAGCTCATCACTTTCTCCATTAACATAGTTGTCTATCGTAATGTTACCTATCCTCGCCCTCCTTCATCCCGTCCTCTCGTGCCAATCCACGGACGTGCACCTTTACTGGTCGTGTGCACACAAACAACAACATGCTCCCCCTCCCGTTTACATACAAATGTGCTTTCTCGTTATTCCTTACCTCCCCTAGGCCCTCTCACCAGCTCATTCCAACACAACCCACCTTTACGTTGCTTGTCAGATCAGAGGCCAAATATCCCTCGATCCAATGCACCTGTCTTGGTCGGGCTGCTGCTAATTGGATCCGTGGAACCTGGTTAGGCAATGCAGTGGATTCTTGTCTGAGCAAGAACCCCGAGATTATTCGCTGTCAATTGGGTGCTGTGTTTATATCACCAAGACACGTGGCCCAGTCCAGAGGTGACACGTTGATCGTGACAAATCAAATTTTCTCAGCACCGCGGGCTTGTACTTAATATTATGCCCATTTCTTGCTCGCTCTCAATGTCAAACACACGCGCCCTGCCCCTACGCCATGGACAACAACAACATTGGTAGGGTTCATCCTGGAGACCAGGATTCTATAGCGATGAGCCTCTTGGAGTTCAACAACACTTTTATTGATTTAGATTCCCAACGAGCATAGGAAAACGATGAAGCGGTGCGGGCTGCAGCGCAATCGAATGTGCTCAAACTGGGATTAACAGGCTTTCACTGCCTGAGGAACTGCCGGGTTGTCATAGAACCACTGCGCGCTTGCCTGCACCAGCTGTACCAGCTACAAATCAGTAGGGACTACAACAGCCTCATTTCATTCACGGACAAGCTCCCTCTAACTTGCGACATCTACATATATTGTGTGTTTCATTCCACATTGACGCTAAAAAAGAGCCTACATGTCAATGTCAAGATGTGCACAGAGGCAGGACGAGTATGTGCTAGATCTCATGATAGTATTGTGTACCAGCTGACAAAGTCCCACCCATTCATAGCCTCCCCAGCTTGTGTGCCCTCACAAGGTCCCCAACATCTGCATTGCGCAAATAGGAGTTTGTCAAAACATCCGCCTTTTTTTCCTGGCCTTAACACAAGGTGCCAAGGCTCGTGTAGACCTGGATGAAGACTGTCTTGCAGATGTTTATAACCATGGGCTATATCCTGCTGTATCCTGCCTTGCCCCGGAGTTGGCCACCAATTGGTCCCCATCTTATGCTGCAGCAAAGCTACATGCACGAAATTTTAATGGCGCGTATCAAATGAGGACACATCCATTTCCTGAAGATGCCATCCTCCGATTGGGAGCCATGATAAAGCATAGACTCCAGGATGCATTCCCATGGGCTGACAGATGCATCTGGATGGTGCAAATTCAGGGAGTAAAGGAGGCACATACCTATGTTCCCGGCAATGATTTCGCCAGAGAATATGCCTTCGACAACCTTCTGGAGGGACTTGACCACAGACATATCACTCAGGGACAATCTTGGGTTGACGTGGGACTGCAAATCGAGGAGAACGAGCATGTGCTGCAGTGGCGCACAGATGCTCATCATCTACTAGTGAAGGAGTTTTCTGATCTCACACAGAATGGAGCAGCCAACCTGTGCAGATTGCCTTCTCATTCCTACTCTCGAGACTATGTGGCTGGACTGGTTGAATTATCAGGATTTTGGGCGACGCTCAACAACAACTGCCCAGATATTGGTACAGCATATATCCAGGCTTACAACACCGACAAGTCACTCATTGTGCACTTGGAGGCAGGCAGGCATGGACTTTTCATGCGGAAAATGGACACTCTCCACAAAGATGGCAACAACCCCATGCCTGCTTACTGCAAGAGGATGATGGAGATTTACCAATTGGGTGTTGACCGTACCACTGCTGCCTGGGTGGAAGGAAGAATACCCATGCAATGTGCTACTTCCAAAATGCTTGACTTTCCTGAAGGTCTGTTGGAGCAGACACTTTGTCGATACCCTGCAGTGGACTGGTGGTGCATGAAAAACCTTGCAGACATCTAAATGATGCAGCTGATGGGGTAAATTGCCAGGCAATGGTGACAGATCCATATTACATGCATTGCAGAAACACTTGCGCTGCAAAATAGTGTCCATTTGTCACTCCAATATATGAGGAAGGCACTCAACCTGACCGCAGCACTAGTATGGCTTGCAAATGGACTCAACTCATGCCCTGATGATGACCAATATGGCCGTGATGTCATGATGGCTTCATGCCTGGTGGCAGCAGAGCACAACAATGATGTCTTCTTGATTCATCCACCTGTCCAAGGTGGACCGGAGGAATTACCCGTCGTCAGACAGGGTGCTATTTTTTTGCGCACCATTCTCTTTCTGCCCAACTCTGGAGTACCCCACTTCATGCATGAAAAGAAACTCAACAGGGTGACCTGGATTCATCTCTTTCGTCAGACACCTTTTGCAAGCCAGGCATGTTCCCACCCAAAAACAGATGTCTTGTCCCCATGGTACCAAAATTGACCCAGCATTACCTGAATTTGCGAATCTTCAGCTTCAACCCCCCCGCATTCCCCTTGACATCACGGAGGATCTGCCCTATGAGGAGCAAGTGCAATATTTGGGGGATGTTACGACTTGTTTCTTTTCCTTGCACTTGGACTATCTTTTTACTTCATGATTACTCACCATCTCGTAATCATGCTTACTCCTCCATAGCTTCGCTGACTGATCTCTTATTCCATACGATTCCATTGTATTCCATGCTTACCAACAGAACTCTTCTTGACTTGCCCTAAACTACTCCAGGGCGTATATATATACCTTTCGTCTCACTTGTATATTCCTCACGCTTGATCTCCTCTCTTGTACCTTGTCTCTTACTTGGCACACCGAGAATACAAGCACCTTTTCCCCTTCTCTCATCTCTCGTCTCCTTAGAGGTCCTGCCGCTACCTTGAAGCAGTTGCTCTTCGTTCTCCTCCTTCGTCGGCTCCTTGGTAGCATTAGACTCCAAGGCTCGCCCCACTCTCCTCATCGTCACTAGAACACGAGGTCCGAGTCCACCGGTTAGTCACTCATTGTGACTGAACCCTTGACCCTGTGACTTCCCGTCACACTTGAGAGGCTACGACCGACTCTACCCGAGCCAGTCGTAACAGGGGACATGGCAGCGCAGGACCCATCTGTGGAGCTGATGTGGTTCTGGACACAATTCCTCACGGACATTCTACAAAAGTGTGGAAATCTGTGTGGTGCCGGGGTTCAGGCCTCCCATTGTGGCCTCTCCATGCATGAAAGACAGAACATCACTCAGGAGGCACTCAGTAATATAGACCTGTCAACGATATTCAATCGGGTTCAGTACCGTACTTTGATGCGAAAGAAGTGGGCAGATGTTTTCGACCACTACTTCAGTCTCTTGGATGGGAAAGTGCTTGTGCAGCCACAAAATTTCCCCAGCATGCTATACTGGAGGAACTGGTCAGAACTGAAGAATCATCACCCCGCTGCGGCCACATGAGGGGTCGGCTACGTCTCCTTTTTGACAAACTTTTATGGGTTTCTCAGAAGGCAGCAGACAGAGTGTGGGTGTATATCAAAAGCGACTGCTTCAAAATATTTCTGCTAGACTGTGCTTTCAACACGCCTCAGATAATGATGAACCCGTCTTCTGGAAAGCTGCAATGGAATCCACCTCACATTATTCCAGAAGAAGGTGCCATGGAGGAATTTGTGCGACAGCCAGGAGTAAGGGGACCATGGCCTATACCTTATGCTCACCTCCGACAGGAGGAGGAAGAGGGAAGTTCTGATTGATTCTTGGTCTTGTAGAACATACATTATAACAGACTGTAATCCTGCATTGTCTTATAGAAACTGGCATTCATCTATTGCCCGCCGCAAAAGTGAGCAATAGACTTATCCATCAATGAGCTGTTGCGGCTACTACTAGGGCAACGATGGCCTTATCCTTACAAAATTGCAGCATGCCCATCCAGACTCAAACATGGAGCATTTAAATTGGCAGCTGAGTCTCTTTGAGGAGATGGGAGATACATCGCAGGAGGGTTGGTGTCTGGTGGCAAGGTCGAGGACCTACAAATGCAGATGGGATCGGATTCAGTCATTGTTTCCTGGGCGGCATCCTTTGGGGAACTAGTGACCCACATCCATGCTGGCTTGAAGGTGAAGTAAAATGAGCTGGAGTTTCTAGGATGAGCTTTATTTGGTCACACGACTACTGTCGGAATATCATGATTGAGCTATATCCTCCTACCATGGATTGTGAATGTATTGTCTTTGATCCTACCTACGAAAGAAACAGGTACTCAGATGGACACTGAAAAATGTTGGAAAATGTACCGGATCAAAATGTTCACTTCACCGTGTATATCCAAGTATGGTGACTGCGCCAAGGACCAATGGTTGGCGTACAGGTACAACAACGAGTACCGCCTGACAATAACAAAACAGCAAATGCAGATCATTCTGTGCAGACTCGGACATTTGCGTCAACAGCTCCTGAGGCTTAGATTAGAAATTGCAATTCCTAAGTAAGAGAGGTCAAACAATGGGTAAAAAAGTGCATGAATGTCTCACTTTGGCACAAGACATGACTGCCAATTGGACTGCTTGCAAAACTATTTGGAAAGAAACTCAGAAGGATATGCGTGATTTAAC
>JBBPOH010000658.1:0-11450 GCA_038091335.1 Phylloporus arenicola | reverse complement strand
CGCCTGACTCGGCACTTGCTGCAACACGTGCGGTTGCCCTCTGGACTCGCCGTTCTTGTCCTCCAGCCTGGCTGAGTTGGAATCAACGCGCCCATGTTCGTGTGGGATGTGTACTAAATGGTTCAAACTCTCTGGTGTGCTCGTCTTTCTCTGCTCGCAGCACTGGCAAACTATCGACCTTCTAGTCTCTAGCTAGTAGTGGCACTTGTCGCTACTCAAGGGTGATTCTCTCTCATCATATCTACCAACTGTACGGTGCCCACCATCGTCATTATCCTTGCGATTCTATTCCTGCGAGGCTCGTCTCAATCGTCAGGTGCGCGTCTAGCTTGACGGTGCGCGTTCGCACTGTCAATGCCATCGTTCCTACTTACGGCCTGGGTATGTGACCGCCCGGATCACGCAGAGCTGACTTGGGGCTTCAAGAAAAAGGACGAGGTTATCTTCACCAATTTGTCTAAAAATGGCATGTTTCGTTCTCTAGAATTGGCATCTGCAAAGCCAAAAAGTAACGTTATCGCTTGACGGTCCTCAGAGGACCATTTGAGCATTCTGATTGGTCGAAGCGAGACAAACTTAGCTAAATGGGGACACCTTCCTCATTTGAAAGTATAATTTTCACGTTTTCAGTGTTCGCCTGACGGTACGTATTCCCTTCGCCAAGCTGAGTTTCTTGCCTACGCATTGATTTTTTGTTCGCCACTAGAAATGCTGAATGGAACGTATGTATCCTCTTTCAGATTGTCCGCAAAGTGTAGCCGAGTACCTATAAAAAGTCGGGCGAGGTGCGTGTTCCTCCAGACGTTCTCCCATCTACTTTTCCTCCACTAGTCTACTCGCACACCAGCCATGTTCAATCGTTTGTCTTCCCTTTTTGCAGTTGTGACGGCTGCGCTCGTTGTCGTCACCATGGCTGCACCGAGCTCGCTCGACGCTCGTGGAAGAGTTTGTCCCGGCGGGCTCTACAGTAACCCGCAATGCTGTAGCGTGAACGTTGTGAGAGTTTTATTCTTTGATCAGTGTTTGCCTGCACTCACCACTCGGGATGATTGCCTGCGTTTAGTTGGGCGTTGCAGCCCTCGACTGCGCAACTCCATCCAGCGCGAGCTCGCTAGCAGATTTCAAGGCTGCGTTAGTATTCAGGACTGCTCGCGCCTGTCGGTTAACACTAACTATTTCATGAAAGATGCTCGGGCCGAGGAAAAGCAGCCAAGTGCTGCACTCCGGAAGTGAGTACAAAATCACTGATGGACACTAACTGATATGCTGTTCCTTCTCCGCTTGTAGGTTGCAGGACAAGATGATCTTTGCCGAGATGTATAGGTGCTTGACAATTACCACTGATGCCTGATGTGCGCCGTTTCATCTTGCTTTTTCCTATACTTGATACCAACGCGTGTAGTGGTGATTGTTTGATTGTTTGATAGATGTCAGTAAACTGCCGTGACATGGTCACCCCTTCCACGCGCATGACTATTTTCGAGATCAGGGCGTCAGCTGGCATATTTTCTTATATCTAATTGCGCAGTAGCCATTTCTTTACTATCAAGGGCAGATGACTTTCGTTCAGTACTGAAAACCACATCGCTCGACCTTCGCAGAGCTAAGCTTTACGCCGACTATTGTGAGACCAGAGCGTGCTACCCAGGATGAGTGAAAGTGCGACCATACGTGGAGGTTGCGAGCGCGTATAATGTAATGCAAGAAAGAATCACAGCACAACCGTCAGTCCAAGGCAGACGTAACCCCCTGCATGTAAATATTTTGAATATGCTCAAGCTCATTCTTGAGCGTCTTGTGCTGCATGCTCAGCTTGACCAGCTCTTCAGGATCCATCATGTCCACCTCGGCCTCGGAATCCCCCTTCAGCATCGCCTCGATCTTGCGTCTCTGCGTAACCACCTTGCTAAACGCACCCAGGTAGGTCGTGTACTGAGATTGGTATAAAGCGCGGAGAGCGGTGTGGTCCGAGGCAGGTGGGTACCCGCGCGTCATGCGCCGGTGCGACGCTCGGTCGCTCGGGGGCTGATCAGATGAGATGGACCGCTCGGATGCAGGAGGCGGCGACGGATTGCGTTTGCGAGGCTGAGGAATCTCGCCTTCGTCCTCGGAGGAAGTGTAGATGGGCGACCGTCGGCGTTTCACGCTCACGCTCGCCTTGGAGCGATCGGATTTATGGATTGACCCACTAGCGGATGGTGTCGCCCGTCGCTCTTGCGAGATGGGTGCCTGCGGTGACGGGTCCTTTTTCATCTTGGGACGAGGAACTGGTGAAGGCTCGTGGGCTGGCTTGGTGAGCAGTTCTGCATCCCGCGGTTTCGCAGGTACAGCGGTACCGTCTTCTAGTTTTCGACGCTTGGGGACCTTGGATGACCCCTCGTCATGACTTGCCTCCAAGTCCGGTGCCGCTGTCTTGCGTTTGAACGGAGGGACAGCGCTAGCCACTTTCTCCTTCGCGACCCGTTCCTTCTCCCTCTGCCGCTGCTCTATTTCTTCCCGTTCGCGTTCCCTTTCCCTCTGACGTTTCTCGCGCTCCCTTTGTTTCAGTTTTTCACGCCTTTCCCTTTCAACCCGTTCACGCTCCTGTTCCTCCCGTTCCTTTTCCCTCTCTCGTCTCTCGCGTTCTCGCTGACGATCAATCTCTCGTTCGCGATTGGATTCGTCCTCCTTCTTCATGGCTTTCGGAGGCATGGATGGTATAGTTTTTCTGCCATAAGAGCCACCCGGCGGAGGAGGTTTCTGGGGTAAAGAGGCAGGAATAGACACGGGGGTACCTGACTTTTCAACAACAGCAGCAGAGGGCTGTGGGGACTTTTTAACTTGATACCCCGAACCAGGGAGACGTCTTGACGCGACCATTTTGGCTGCCTCTGCCTCTGATCGTTTGGCGGTATTGGGACGTGATTTGGTTTCGTCCTTCATCTGTATCTCACCTTTTGCGCGCGGTGGGTCCTGTTTGGATTTCTGCTTGGTATCCTTGGTTGCGATGGCTGAGCGCTTGGTATCGGCCTGGGCGCTAGCAGAGGATCTATTGCTGCTAGTGGATGCGACGGGTGGGGGAGTTGGGACGGCGGGTGCGGAGGGACGATATCGGACATGTTCCCATGCGGGATCTGAGTCGGGTATGCCAAGGTCCTTGAGCTTCATGCGAGCTTGGCGCGCCATGCCCACGCGTGCGGATTCGGAGAGCTTTGGCCACTCGAAAGGACGGACTTCGGTCCAGGACTGTGGTTTGAGCGCCCACATACGGGGGGACTTGTCGCCTTTTTTGGCCAGAAGCTGTTGCTCGGCAACCTTGGAAGAATAAGTAGGGCGTGAAGCAAGAGGGAGGTGAGACGGACTTGGTCGAGGAGGACAAGAAAATCGTCGCGAGCGGTGGAGGATATGCTGGCGCCACCGACCATCTTGACGGCATCTTCTGCGAGACGGGGTGTTATGGCGAGGAAATGGACGAGGCGGCGTCGGAGATCGGTGTTGGCCTTGGATTGCTGTGGCGGGGGCGAGAGCTTGCGTTGTGGTGGGGGGAGCGTCTTGGGGACAGCGAGTGCCTTGCGCTTCTGATGCTTTGCGGCGACGACGGGGGGCTGGTCGAGGAGGATGGCCTGTCGCTCGAGGTGGTGCTGCTTTGCGGCGATTGTCTGCTGGCGGACCTTGTCCTTGACGCCCTCGAGCTGGGGCGCGACGATGAACTTGCCGACGACGTTGGCATACAGCTTGAGTGGGGCCATGGGCTTGGCGGCGGAGGGTGCTCTGAGGTAGAGCTCATGGGGCGAGCTCTCCTTCTGGGAACGCATGGCAAAGAAGGCATCGCCAATGTGGATGCCCTGGGGGTGTGAGGTGTGGCGAGAGGGAGAGACGGGGTGCTCACTGGGACGTCGCCAAAGCGAAAGGCGAGCTCGGGGTTGTTCTCGAGCGCGTCAAACGTCTCCGCCGACATGCGGACCATCATCGCACGCTTTGGCTTCGACTGCAGCGGGGCATGGATGAGCGAGAGAGGCGTCTCCGGGAGTGGCATGGTGGCAAGAGACAAGATGTATTATTTACACAAGTACAAATACAAGAAAAGTCATGCAAGATGATCAAATTTTCCAAAAATTGCTGAAAGCCGAAGCTGACAGACGAGTTCGGATGTGTAATTTGCAATCAGCAAAAGACTGTGCCTCGGTAAAGACCTCACTGGCGACAGTACATGCCCGAGCACAAGAGATGTCGGTTCATCTGTTTGGACCCTCCTTATATACCCACGCTACAAGTGCACGGACCACCTGTGGCTGTGCTATCGTCCGAAATAGTATCTTCGTCCGGTTCGTTCTTCTCTCCGATCATGTTAGAGCTCGATATCGAGAACAGGCTCTGTCCTGGTTGCAAACGCTCCGCCGTAAACGAGTCGGGCGGGCTCGTCGTCGCCTTTGGGTGCGTACTCGTTTCCCCTCCTCGCACCCGCTCATTCCCCCCAGCCAATCCTTCTTCCACGTCGACTGCTTCAAGTGTGCAAAGTGCGACAACAAGGTCACTGCTGACACAAACCTCCTCCTCCTCTCAGATGGCTCCCCCATATGCGCAGACTGCAGCTACAACTGCAACATCTGCCACCAGCCCATCCTCGACGAGGCAATCATGACCGGCGACGACTCCTACCACGCTCACTGCTTCAAGTGCAAGGTCTGCCATAACCGCATCGATGAGCTCGTGTTCGCCAAAACAACACACGGCATATACTGCATGAACTGTCACAACGACCGCATGGCAAAGATCCGTCGCCATGCTCAGCGAAAGAGGGAAAAGGAAAAGACCTCCTCTCGTGATCGCGATTTCCTCTCAGACACCACGGTAAGTCCCCCCCTCCATACTCCCCCTCCCTTGTCCATCCACGTCCCCGACAGCGCACAGCAGCCTCCTCTCTACGTTCGCAAGCATCTGCCCCTGGTCTACGCGACGTGCCGTCTACCCAAAGCTTGTCCCTCTCTGTCTGCGACGCGACTTCCGCCGTCACCACGCCAACAGAGAGACCACCAGAGTCTTCAGCTCAACTGTCAGATTCATCTCACTCCTTTGTCATGACAATCGCTCCCCCTGACACGCTTCTTTCTTTCTCGCAATCACCCGCCTCTCTACCCCCTCCCGACTCTCCCTCCGCGGCACTATTGCAGTCCGCTCCTGCAAACCTCTCCGCCTCCCGTCTCAATCCCACCTCTCCATCTCCTCTCCAGCGTCGCAAAAGCTTTGATGACGGCTTGCGCCAGGACAAGGTCACCTCCCAAAAACATCCTGGTCTCGGCGTCCCTTCCCGTGTCGACAAGCGCCGCTCAATCAATCCAGCTCTCACCCTCCAGCCCAAGGCTACCTCAGACTCGGCACCCCCAGAATTGGTTCGCTCCCAAACCCTCCCTGTCCACCACGACTTTCCTTCCCCCTCCAAGTCACACTTTGACGACCCCACCCCTCGACGGAGCTCGAACGCGAGCTTGCTGCACGATAACGCATCCGATACCACCATCTACCACTCCCCGTCCTCTTCCCCCGCCATACTTGACAACGGCTACCCAACAGACTCCGCTCGGACACGCTCCGCCTCCCATGATCCACATTCTACCCCAACATCACGCCCATCCACCCCATTGCGCCCTGCTCTCCGCCCCGTAATTTCCCTCGAACGGCCTCCTCAACGTTCAGACAGTCTCCAACGCGTCGACGGCACCAATGCCCCCAACGGTCGTGTGGGTCCTACCCGACCCACTCGCTTGGACGTTTCTCGCTCAGAACGAACGTCAATACTGGACGTGAATGGTGGTGTGATCCCGCCCTCCCCTTCCCACTGCGCAGACGTCCCTCATGGAGTGGAGAGTGGCACAGATACCGAGGCAGAGAGCTCCAACGGAAGAAAGTCGGACGACGACACAACCCCCATCGATTCCCCCCCTCTCCCTCCCCCGAAATCGCCCCCGGGACCCCTCACTCTCAACCTTGCTACAGACATTTCTACCCTCTCTCAGCAGGATGGCTCAGACGAATCATCACCAGTCGAACGCACCTCCATTGCGACCTTCATTGCACCAGCCTTGCCTCCGATACGTTTCTCCATGTCTGGTGCTGATTTCTCTGATTTCCTCAGGTCAGTCGGCGGCATACCATCGCTCAAGTCATTGGACGAGATTGCGCAGCTAGAGGAAGCACCCGCCAAATCTCCAACGTCTGTCATTACCATCATCCCTCAGGATGTCGTCGCAAACCCACCCACCGACGTCCCTGGTCGCTCCCATGACGACTCGGCCTCAAGCTCTGCTTCCGTGGCCCCTTCCCCGTCAGCTGACGACAAGGAAGCCATGGATAGAATGCCAAACATGAATCCTCTGTTCCCTTCCAGGGATCGCGCCGCATCCGAATCACAAGCCCCGTCAATCAATGGCACATCTAAACGACAGAGGTTCGACTCGAGTGCATCGGTGAACATCCCCCCGTCAATGACTCGCATCACCGTCACTTCCCCGAGCGGAACTCCGATGCAGTCCCCTATGACGAACGAGACACACGACCTTGTTGTTCAGCGCCTGGAAGAGGCTCTCTCCGACGCCATCGCCCGAGGATCACAGCAGCTCCGGTTTGAAAAAGTCTTTGTCGAAACCATCTTGCTCTCATTGGAGCAGAGACACAAGGAGTGTGCGGAACTCAAAGAAAAGTTTGACAGATCAAAGGTAAAACTACTACGCTTCACGTCAGGTTCCATCTTTTGATGCTGTGCAATAGCGGGCCAGCGAACAATATATGGACGGCCTCACTGTAGCGCAAAAGGAATATGATCGTGAGCTTGTGGTGCGCCGTAATGCGGAGGCAGAGATAATCCGTTTACGAGTCTTGCTGTCTGGCCAAGCTGCCAGGCTTGCTGCCTTGACAGGCGAAACCAGCCGCCGGGAGGCGCGCCGACAACTGTCAGAGGAGCTTACTAAAAACTTGGACCGACTCGAAAAAGATCTCTCCAAGCTGAAAGCGGAGCGGGACGTTACGTTGGCAGAAGTCGAAGAGCTGTGCTCTTCAAAGAGGTATGCATCGCATGTTATCAGTGATCACACAGCATGCTCACAGGAACTCAGTGCTCCTGGCAATGTATCCACGGGCCAGGCCTCAGCGGCACAGCTGAGTCGCTCGCTAACGATGCGCCTTGATAATATTAAGAACCAATACCAACATGAACTTATACCTCTCACCCGGCAACGCGAGACTCTTATCAGAGAGATCACCGAACTCAAATCGGCCCGCGAACAGTTCCTAGAAGAGACGACAGTGCTCAACGCCAGGAACGAGGAACTCGCTCAGCTCAGCGCCCAATATACTCGGCGAGTCGAGGCTGCCAGGTCAGATACACCGCCAGCAGCGGACGTGCCTACTGTGAAGCCAACGCCCATCTTACCAGAAAAGAAGAGCACCTCGTTTGATCGCACTCGACCGCCATCAGATCATCCTATCCCAGTGCACTCCTCGCTCAGTGCAAGCTCAAATTTCAGCTCGTCGACCCTCGTGGATGATCGTGAGATCAAGATGATCAGAGTACCAAGGGCCGAACATGTCGATGCCATGTCCACTGTCAGGCATGGTATATTCAAATGGCCAGGCTATCGAAGGGATCACGCCCTGGCAGCCTCTGATCCCAAGAACAACCGCAACTTTGTACACAATTTCCAGCCGGCGAATGCCCTTCGATTCAGCCGTTGCGATCACTGTGGAGAGAAGCTGTGGGGTGGATCACATTTCCGTTGCACGAGTGAGTCGTTTGGCGCATAATCGATTCGCAGACGTGTTCAACCTTCGTTTAGCATGCCATATCAATGTGCATTCACGATGCGTGAATCAAGTGCATCTAGCATGCTCTCAGCATCCACCACGTCCGCGGGAAGACCTGATGGGGATCGTGCAACAGCGTATGTCCAGTGACATGTGCGGATGGCCTGTGACTGATGTTTTGGTAGCGCCCTCGATGTTTGGTCGTGATCTGGTTGAGCAGGTCAAATGTGACTTGCGATGGGGCGACCGCAAGGTGCCTGTCATTGTAGAAAAATGTATAGAAGCAGTCGATGCGCTGGGTGAGTCTGTGTGCTAGTATCACTGCCACTCCGTTGACGCATCCACAGCGCTCGACTTTGAGGGAGTCTACCGCAAGACAGGCGGATCAAGCCAAACCAAGATGATCACACAGTTATTCGACCAGGGCGACTATACGGCCTTTGACCTCATGGACACGGACCGGTTCAACGACATTTGTTCAGTGACGTCTGTGCTCAAGACGTACTTTCGCTCGCTTCCGGTGCCATTGTTAACGTACGATCTACATGAGGAGTTTATCGCCTCGGCAGGGTTGAAGGATCCGGCGCTCAAGATGAAGCAGGTGCAGGAGCTCGTTGGCCGACTGCCCTCGGAACACTATCACACACTGCGACTGTTGGTGCTCCACCTGCATCGGTAAGCGCCTGTCCAGTTCTGATTCCACGTAACTCATCGCGTTGCAGTGTGCGAGAGCACAGCGATATGAATTTAATGAACGCACGCAACCTGGGTGTCGTCTTTGGGCGTAAGTCTTATCTCGGATTGAATCACCGCGTCTGATCATCGACGTAGCAACACTGATGTGGTCGCGAGACCCTGAGCCTGGCTCCGAATTCAGCGACATGGCCGGGAAAGCGCTGATGGTGGCGTGGCTCGTGGAAAACGCCCCCACACTGTTCTCAACGTGAACGCGCCTGTTTATCTTAATCCTACTTGTATATCCCATTCAACCATTGGATTTCCGGTGTTGTATGACCGCTTTTTTAAAGACTAAATTATTGCATCCTAGTCTTTTTGCGGGGACTCTCTGTGCGACCCGCTTAGTGCCGACGTTTTACTTCTCTGACAGCGTCTACTCCTTCCTCTCCTTCGCACGTCACACATCACGTCGTCGTTTCGAGGGCCGTTTTTTTTAGGTCCATAGTGACGGCGCTCGCATTCGCATTCTCGCACTCCTTATTCGCATTTATCGGATACCCTCATGGACTTTTTTTTTTTTTTTTTCTCCTACTGTAGAGGTACAGGATTTCGGAAAATCACACTCCTATATACCAAAAACAGAGGGTGGTGGGAAGCAGATTCAAAACAGTTCGCGAGACCGCCGTGTCCGCGGCACGGTCTTGTCCGGTTTGAGGGTGCAGTACAAAAAGTGGCGACGGGGCCCCGAGGCGGCGACAGCGGCAACCCGCGCGCCAAGAGGCGCTGTAGCGTCGCTCCGAATCCCGAGCGAGAACATTCTGTCAAACACTGCACGACAGGGGATCAGAACGCGCCAGAAGAGCGCGACAGAGGGGACGCACGCGTAGCGGTGAACGCTTTCGCGGTCGTCTGACACGCGAGGTGGGTGAGCGAGAGCGGTGGGCTGACGCCCTCCAGATTCCGGAGGTAGCGATAGACCATGGAGGGCTGACAGGGCCCTGGTCACGCGCGTCAGCACGGCGGCTCGCGTTGGAAAGGCAACGAACCGAATCGAAAGACGGCGTTGTACGCCTGTCGCCATTTCTCTTCGAGCAACCGGGCGCAGTTGGACGGGTCTGGACACGTCAGGCACTAGAGCGGTGTGAGGCAACGGCGGTCATGACGGGCGGTGACGCACGCATTGGTATTCCTTGGCTAGCGGTGTCAGCCCGAGTTTCAAGACGCGTTCGAGGAACCAGTTGCGCCTGGATGACAGCGTGCGTCAGTCATGTGTTGTACGCGTGATCGAGTCGTTGCGTACCGTTTTTCGAGTTTCAAGAGGGTTTCTTGGCTGAGGGTGCTGAGCTCTTCTTCGGACCATCCACCGGGGTTGTCGAGCACGAAACGACTCGATTCGCGGTAGAGCTCTTCTTCTTCAAAGAGTTCTGCGATGCGCATGGCTTTGATGGGTCTGCCAGCTGCATGCGTAAGCAAAAAGGTCAGACATTCCTTCTGAAGTGCGGGGACACAGAGTTTGTGTGAGATGTTCATCAGGCCCTCGACGTTGTTCCAAGAAATGTTGCATTGCAGGCTGGGGGTACGCTTGGATCACCGACACATGCGGTCGACGGGAGCGACGTACTGAGGATACACGAATTTTAGGAAATCATGAAAGATGCTCGCTTTTTCTTCCTTGAGGACGATGACGGCGTCCTGTTCGTCCGTCCTACGCCGCCGCCGCACGGTGGCAAGCGTGTTTTGAGATCCGGTACACTTGTGTTTGCCCTTGACGCCTCCACAGCCTTGGAGCTTGGCCAGGCTGGGAGCGTGTGCTCTACGCTTGCTCGCGAGCTTTTCTGGTTCTGGCTCGCTCTCGCTTGCTTCGCTCTCAGATGCGGGTGGGTTGTCGATCTCCACGGGAGAGGAGTAGCCGGACGCGGGCGAGTCACTGCTGCCATCGTGGGTATCATCTTCAGGCGTAAACGACACGGCGGCCGCGTCAGGACTGGACTTGTTTCCCGGGGTGGTTGGGGGCTGGGAGATGGTGATGACGGAGGACATGGAAGGTGGACGGCCTGTCTCGAGCCAACTGCCGCTCAGCGCGGCCTCGAAGAACGGGGAAGCAAAAAACAGGACCTCCTTGTGTGCCCTGTGGGACGAGTGCGTTTCTGGCACGTGAAACCGATGAGGAGTGGACCCACCAGAATGTGGTGCTCTCGACGACGATCTTGACAGTGCCAGGGAATCTGCCGTTGCGCCGGGTAAAGGTATCATCGATCTCTATTGCCTGGTCGGATTCGTACAGGTTGAGTTCCGAGACGAGTTCGTCGTTGTCGCATTCTTCGAGTAGCCAAGGGGGTGAGCCAGAGGACCGGAATATGCCTGATGCGGCTGCGTGGGTTTCTGTGGGAGAGCTGAGGGATGCAGACGGGTTGTTGAGACCGCGCGAGTTGCGAGCGATGAGGATGTGGGAGGGGTTGGTGCTCATCGTGGACGTTGTGGACAACTGAAATACCACTTCTTCGATCTCAAAGATCGCTTCGAGTAGAGACCACAATTGGTGACCAAGCGGACTCATGCTCATGCATCATCTTCGCAATCTTATGTATTTCTTGGTGCTCAGATTTGCACGGCTCTGTAGTGTAGCGGTTATCACTTGGGATTCTGATGTCTGACATCTTCCCAGAACCCAGGTTCGAGCCCTGGCAAGGCCTACAAATTTTATTCGCATGACAAATTGAACAGTCGTCAACAACTACGCTCCAGCCGCCGATTCCAGAGTGCGATTTTTATGGTCCCGAACCATACGATCTTAATTTTGTCCCCATTCGCTATCCACCGATAGACTACGACTCGTGCCATGCTGTCACTTACCTTGATGGTATCCGCGGACACGAGTCCATATCGCTCTCGAGCATCCAAATGATTTCCTCCGCTACGCCGAGAGGCGTCGGCGTGATAAAAGCGCTCTCATGATCGACACGACGCGTCCAGATCGCGACCATCCAGAATGGGAG
>JBBPOH010000657.1:0-11454 GCA_038091335.1 Phylloporus arenicola | reverse complement strand
CGACGGATGGAGTATCGGGGGAATTGTCGTAGATCGTTTGGGGTGAGCATATGATGTCTTCTGGCATCACATCGTGCACTTGTAATGGGACATCTTCCAGACTATTTCCCGACCGATCGAGGAAATGAATAGTGCATGTCTCCTCTCCAACGTCGCACACACCATTCACTGGCGTGAAGTTACCAACGTTGGCAGGTGACGGATCAGTCAGGGGAGTCCTTAGCCATGGAGACGATGCGATGCTATAGGGGGAGCAGTCAGGAGAAAGGGGAGGACACATGTTTGCATATGATGGGGAAAGCTAGTGCATATTGTAAATATCAAAACACCGACTTGGCAGTTACTGCACTCACGTCCGTGGCAATTTGTACAGAATTATTGATAGCGTCGAACACGCCTACAACTTGAGGGGCATTGGGACGGGCCAACAACAAACCGCTACTCGGTTCGTATCTTTGGTGATCCATAAATTGATCGACCTGGTGGCCGAAACTCGCCCTTATACATACTGGTGTGAGGCCACGGATGGCTGTTTTGGGTTGGTACTCACAGGTCATTTAGACCATCGTCATCCACCGGTGGCAGATCTTCTGGAACGTTGATCCAATGTGCAAATAAATCGGTTTCAATTGGCATGGATAGAGGGAGGACGGGATGGAGTGCAACACGATTGAGGAAGGGAACCAACTAATGGGAAAAGACCTCGATAGACGCCCAACAACAAGTTCTTATCAGGAACGCGAACAAGAAAATTGATCTTGTTTTTGATTGAGGGTCCACCTACAAAAACGTGTTGTACACGCGTTGGTGAGGCTGTTGCCACGCTGCTTGGCGGATAGAGTTTTAATTTCTTTTGGCGTAATCCTAATGAACTTCTTCCTATGGAAAAGCGCCAAAATAGGTTTCCATACCTGCAGTTCAATGGACGTGATAGTACATGCACGAGTCTGACCGTAATTAGCTGGCACGGTGGAGAGTGAACTCCGCGTGCTGTGAACGAGCGTCACTGGAAGGACTAACCGTGAGGAAACGTGTACGATCAAGCGCTCACCTGTGAAGCATGTGAAGTCCGGACACAGAAGCCGAGCATAACATCGTTTCAAGATTTCTGAGTGCGCTGCCAAGTGCTGACGTTCCTAGCACAGCGGCGAATGCACGAACCTGGGCCGAACGAGTCCTGGATTAGAGTCCCTAATCAAATTCTGACGCCGGGTTCACCCCAATTTCAATGAGACAGGACGCAGGAACGTCCGAACTCCGATCAGTATTGCGGCGCATCAAAGTAGTCACTCAGTGGGTCCGTTTACAGAATTCAAGAACAACACTTGAATTTTCCATTCCAACTCTCACTGTAAGCGGGGCTCTGAGGTTCCTACGTCGATTCTGCAGAAACAGGGGATGTCGATGATTCGTCGACTTCATAGTAGGTGGGCCAGTCCCTTGGGTGCACGATCATTAAAGGACAGCACATATCAAATGAGGGCGTAAAGTTTTCCACTTCCTGAGGCGACTTTTCCAATCAGTCCGTCGGATTGGAGTGGATACTGGAACACTGCAAGTCTGAAGAGGAATGTCATTCCCGAGCGAATAAGCTAAAAATGTGCGAGCGGCTATTCGAAAATTAGCGCCAGCAATGCTATCGAGTTTTGCTGGGACCGTATGTTTCCAGAGACTGAATTTCGCCGAGACTTAATGCTACTCGACGCACGTTCAACTGAGGTGACTCTGAGTCTGAGATGGTCTTGTGTAGCCAATTAGGAAAGACAGTTGATTGTTGATGTTGAACGTCGAACACCCCAGCCGACACTGAAGTCTGACAGCTCGACGTCGGTGCTCGCCCCCGTCCCGTCACGACAGAAACGCCTAATCTACATCATATAACGCTGATACCTCGTACGACTGTTTTCATTCCCATCACCGATCCACCGTCAATTTCACCTTGCCCCGTGATCTGGATCACGCGTTTCCCGGGCGTAGAACGCGATATCAAACATGAATGGGTTGCGGAGCTCTTATGGTGGTGCAGAGGCTGCCCATGCCGCCGCCCTTCAGGCTGAATTCAACGAGAAGAGATGGGTGTGGGTACCAGACGAGAAGGAGGGCTACCTTGCTGGTTGGGTCCATCGAGAGGACCAAGAGACGGCTGAAATCGTCATGTCCTCGGGTGGAGAGGTAGGTGTTTTCGTTTTCGATTTGCCACTCTCCTTATGTTCGGTTAGATCCGTCGCGTGCCGCTCTATGCATTATCCAAGATGAATCCGCCCAAGTTTGATCGCGTGGATGACATTGCAGACCTCACATTTCTGAACGAGGCCAGTGTTGTTCACAATCTCCGTCTAAGGTATGGCTCTGGTGCAATCTACGTGAGTCGGCTTTCCCGCCTTTCGAGTTGTGCCTGGAGACGTGTAGCATCGCTCCTGGCTTGGTCGTCCCACTAGTTCCGAACTAACCCTTTTGTCGTAGACTTATTCTGGCTTATTTTTGGTCGCCATCAATCCTTACCAGAACTTGCCACTCTATACAGATGCCATCATCCAACAATATCGTAACAAACGACGAGATGAAAACCCGCCACATATATTTGCGGTCACTGAACGCGCTTGGATCAATATGCAAGAAGAACGTGAGAATCAGAGTATCCTCATCACGTTCGTTGTAAATTGCATCGAGAACCGTGATGTCTTCACTAATCGACCATCCCAACAGCGGTGAATCAGGAGCTGGAAAGACCGAAAGCACAAAGAAAGTCATTCAATTCCTTTCGGCCATAGCGACTGACGCTCACCCTCCCAACTCATCCCATACATCCTCATCATCCATGTCCTCGTACTCAGCGATACCATCAATCGGACTTCCTAGAAGCAGAAAAAGTATATCAATAACGGGATCCGGTAGTGCTACCACTGCCAAAGAGCGGCTCGGTCTATTGGAGCGACAAATCATTCAAGCCAACCCTATCCTCGAGGCCTTTGGAAACGCACAAACTCAACGGAATAACAATTCGAGTCGTTTCGGCAAATTCATTCGGATCAGTTTCGCCCCGGACGGGAGCATATCTGGCGCCAATATCGATTGGTACTTATTGGAGAAGAGCCGTGTGGTTGTGCGCAGTCCTGCGGAACGAAATTTCCATGTGTTCTATCAGTTGATGTCCACTTATGGTTCTCTGAGAGGTAAATGGTGTGACGCTTCAATCTTTCATATACTCATTGCTTTTCAGATTCATTATTACTCGATGGGAACATTGAAGATTATGAATTCTTAAACCGAAGCAGGAGGGAAATTGACGGTGTCAATGATCGGGATGATTGGGACACCCTTATGGTAAGTCGGTTTTCTTATTTGCGTGCAAGAGCAGATTGCTGATCGCACTCTAAAAGAATGCTTTTGAAATTGTCGGCTTCTCTCAAGCAGAACAGTTTGATCTGTTTCGGATCGTGGCAGCGGTTCTTCACATTGGCAACATTGCCATCACTTCCACGCGTTCCGATGCTGCCGTTATGGTCGATTCTTCTCAAGCAGAGCGTGTTTGTCACCTCTTAGGAATTCCACTGGCAGAACTCACCAAGGCTGTCTTACGCCCGACGGTACTTGCTGGACGGGAATGGGTTACACAGGCGCGCACCGGTCAGCAAGCTCTGGATGAGCTCGCCGCTCTCTCGAAGACGCTATACGAGAAATCTTTTGGTGCGCTGGTTGATCGTATCAACCGCGCCCTAGATCGCCCAACACAAAAGTCGACATTCATCGGCGTGCTAGATATCGCTGGATTCGAGATCTTTGAGATCAACACGTACGAGCAACTTCTCATCAACTTCACTAACGAGAAACTCCAACAATTCTTCAATCATCACATGTTTGTCCTCGAGCAAGAAGAGTATTCTCGCGAGGGCATCGAATGGGACTACGTGAACTTCAAGCTTGACCTGCAACCGACGATCGATCTCATTGAAGGAGGTGGTAATGTCATCGGCATCCTTAGTTGCTTGGATGAGGAATGCATCATGCCCAAGGCCACGGATCTTACCTTCACGGAGAAAGTGCATTCGCTATGGGATGCGGACTTGGCATCAGGAGACCAGCCGCACCCTGGTCGTAGCAAGTACGAGCTCCCCAAGTTTGAGCAAGGTTTCATCATCACCCACTACGCCGGAAAGGTTGAATATCGTACCGATGGTTGGCTGGAGAAGAACAAGGATCCACTGAACGACAATCTAACCCGGGTTCTCGCCGCGTCCACACAGCCCTACGTCTCGTCTCTTTTCCAACATTATGCAGGCGCACTCCCCGATCTACCTGGGCTCTCAACGGGCAAGAGACGGGGTGTCAAGAAAGGTGCTTTCCGCACTGTGGCCCAAAGGCATAAAGAACAGTTGGCGTTGCTCATGACCCAGCTACACGCCACTCAGCCTCATTTCGTTCGGTGTATAGTCCCCAATGTCAACAAGAAGCCGGGACGTGTTGACGTGCCGCTTGTACTTGATCAGTTGCGCTGTAATGGTGTGTTGGAAGGCATACGCATTGCTAGGCTGGGTTATCCCAATCGGCTTCCCTTTGTCGAGTTCCGACAACGCTATGAGATCATGACCCCAGGCATCATTCCTCGCGGCTACATGGACGGTCGAAAAGCTTGTCTCCGCATGGTGGAGGCGTTGGAGCTCGACAAGGAGCTCTATCGCGTTGGCACCTCGAAAATTTTCTTCAAAGCAGGTGTGCTCGCAGAACTCGAAGAGCGCAGAGATGCGTTGCTATACGACGTTTTCTCGAGGCTCCAGGCCGTCGCACGCAAGTTTTCGGCGCGAAGGCAGATGAAGAAGATTCTTAACCGTGCTATCGCCATTCGGACTATTCAACGCAATGCCCGGGTGTATGGTGAACTCAGGGACTGGCCATGGTGGCAACTTTATACAAAGGTTTGGAGGTCATCTTTCACCACGTTTTCTGTCCTGATATTGAAGCGACCTTAGGTCCGACCCTTGCTAGCAGCTACTCGCAACGACGAGGAGCTCAGACGGAAAGAAGTGGAGCTGCAACTCATAAAGGAACGGGCGGAGAGAGACCATCGCGAGAAGGAGAACTTGGAGAACGTCAAGATGTCATTAGAAGCAGACAAACTGAAGATCGTCGAGGAACTCGAAGCAGAGCGAGCGCTTGCACTTGACAAAGATGTCCTACTTCAGCGGAGCAAACAGCGAGAGAGCGAACTGGAAGAAGAGATCGTCGCCCTACACGCTGACCTTGACGTTTTGGACTCGCAACTGGACCGGGCGCTACTTCGACAGAAAGAAACTGAAGAGAAGCATGAGAATCTTCGGCAAGCATTTGACCAAGCAGCCGAGCATCTTGTGCGGCTCGAGGCTCAGCAAAACGAGTGGAAGAAACAGGAGACAGAATTTGTAGACCTTCTCTCCACGATGGAAAGTGGCATGAGTCAACTCCACGATGAGCGAGATGAGCTACAGAAGTTAAACGAGGACTTCACGACGCTGGTGTCCCAGCGCGACGAAGACTTTGCGCGCCTTAAAGAACGCTCCGAGGCTGCCATCCACGAACTCCACTCAAAGTTGGCTGTGGAGTCACATACAACGTGAGTATCAGAGGTGTCATGCTCCTGGTATTAACTCACTTGCCTCTGAAGTGAACTTCTTAATGGCAAAATCGACCTCCTCGAGAAGGGTTCGCAACAAGCCAAAGATCAGCTGACCGAGCTGACCCGCACTGCGAATGATTATTCTACGATGCTTCAGAAAAAGGAAGATGAGATCGTTCGCCTTGCATCGGAAGTTGCGACTCTGAAGCGAGAGCGTACGCACCTTCAAAACAACGTTATCGAAGTTCGTGCCTTGGCCGAGAAGCAAACTGCCAAGTTGGATACATACAAGGTGGACGTGGATCGTGCTATAAAAGCTAAAGGCAGATTGCAAGAAGAGCTCGATGAGCTACGCACCCTGATGGAAACGAAGTCTACGGAAGAGACGCGCCGACGTGAAGTCGAGAAGAGCAGGGAAGACGAACTTGCTGACCTGCGACACCAAGTTGCGGATCTTCAGACGTTCCGAAAGACCGCTCTTGACAACGAAAGCAAGCTCAGGCTCGAGGTGGAAAGGGCTCATCGTCAGTATTCCCAGCTCGAGGGTTCCCATGCGTCGTTGCAGGAGCGCGAAAGAGCGATGAACGAGCAACTCAACAAAGTCGAAGCTGTAGCGGCGGCGACGGAGAAGTCGAAGAGAACGTTGGAGTCGGAGCTGCATACACTCCAAGCGAAGCAAATCGATTCGGATTCACGACTCGCGGATTCCGAGAAGGCCAAAGATGTGAGTTTATCTCATTCAATCTGCATTTTATGTACCTGACGTGCGCTGCTTCAGTCCTTCGAGCGGCAGCTCAGCTCAGCTCACAGCAAATACAATGAGCTCGAGGACACGGTTCTTCAGTTGGAAAGGGGATCCCGCGCCCTTGAACGACAACTAGATCAAACCCGTAAACATTCGGAGGCCGAATCAGCCAAGTACAAACAGCTTCATCAGGTTGCAACCAACCAAAAGCGGGAGCTCGCTCTAGACCAAGTCCGTCTCTCCAAAATGGACGCCGCTCTCAACAAGGCTCTTACAGACCTCAAGAACAAGGAATGGGAGATCAAGCAACTCGAATCTAGACAGGACAAGCGGATCGTCGAGCATGTTCACGTGCTTGAGAAAGCGAAGAAGGTTACCGACCAGCAGCTGAAGGACGCACACGAGGAATTGCAGAGGAACACCGTTTATATCCGATCTCTGGAGAAGGCAAAGTTGACGTTGACCCGCGAAGCTGAAGACTTTGTGCGCGAGACTAAGATCGAACAGGTCGAACTTCGGGCAATTGAGAAGACGGCTCGCGCGAATGAGGAACGGGCATTGGATGCCCTGGCAGCACTCCAATCCGAGCGGAAAGCGAGAGAAGCGGCAGACTCTAGCCTCCGTCGCTTACAGGCCGACCTGCACGGCGTCAAGAACGAGTTGGAAGTAACCCGTGAACGACTATCTGCAGCGCAACGATCGAAGGATACTCTAGAGAGCGAGCTCACGAAGATTGCAGAAAGCGCCGACGTTGGTCAGTCAAGCGCGTCGCTACACGAATACACGGCGAAGATAGCACAGTTGGAGGAACGACTCCAGGACGCAGAAACCGTACAGGGGATGGTCACGAAGATAAAGGCCCAGGTCGAGCGTCAGCACCAGGAACTCCTTGAATTCATCATGAAAGATACGCCGATGGATGAGACATTCCGCTCTCGCCTGGTTCGTGAACTTCAAGCCGCCGAAGCTGAGCTGTCACGCCAGTTTTCTGCCGTTATGCGGACCTCAGATGTACCCCCGCCTATTCTTAAGGACGAGTCTACAGCGGAGTCTCGTAGAGCTCTCGTAGGTGTTTCTCGGGTGCAATTCAAGTAGGACTCATGGCGGGATACGTTTACCAGCTTGCTCGGGAGCAGACTATGCAGCTCGAACTAGAAGAAGTCCGGAAACGCGGTCGAGAAGAACTTGCTATTATCCACGAGAAGCTGGATGCTGAGATCGCCTCCAAGAACGACGCAATTAGTACGTTATCCCCCTTTTCATGATGTTCAGATGCTCAATTCATGTAGACGCACATCGACAACTCCAAACTCAATTACAAGAACTTCAGATAACGTCAGCTGCTGCGATCGCGATGCATTCAGGTAGGTGGTATTACCACTTCAATATCATCCCTGACCAATTCGAACATGAAGAGCTACAACAAGCAATTGAGTCGTACAAGCAAAAAATGTTGCTCAACAATGCGAAGCTTCAAGATGCCGAGATTGCTCAGGCAATGGCAGAACAAGCAGAGACCTTTGGTATGTAGAGAGACTCTCTTCCCCGTGCGCACTGACTCTGGCAAGCTCGCCGTGCGTTCACCGACTTGGAGAAGACTCATCTTGACCTGACTGCGGAGAAGAAGGAGATTGAAGATAGGTTACAGACTACGGAACACAAACTTCGGGAATTAGAACAGCAGATCGAGGAAGAAGATAGAGAATCCTCCGAGCTTGGTATTCATAGGCGTCGTCTAGCCCAACAACTCCAAGATGAACGCCTCCAGCACCAGAAAGATCTCGCAGAGCGTGACTTTGCTGGTGACCAGACCCGAAAGAAGTACCAAGGTAACTATCCGTTTATGATGTTTGTGAGATGATACTCATCTGTCTCCAGGTGAACTTGCCCAGCTGAGCGAAGGTATAGTCTCTTCTCCGATTCTCAAACCGTTTTCTCATTATATTCCAGAGCTTCAATCCCAACGTGACACCATGACCCGCCTCCGCGAGGATAACCGCAAGATCCAATCGGACTACGATGATTTGCAGTTACGCTTCGACGAGGAAGTTTACAGTGGCGGCGCATGGAAGAGAGAGAAGGAACGCCTGGACACGAAGATTGCAGACTTGACAAAGGCGTACGAAACCGCAACCACAGTGCAGTCTGATCAGCAAGCGCAAATCGTTTCTCTTCACTCTCAAGTCCGCGAGCTAAGAAGTGTTCTGAACGACGCAGAAGCAGATCGCGCCATGCTCCAGAAAGCAAGGCGGGCGCTACAAGCCGAACTAGAGGGTATCAAGCTTGATCACATTGATGCCACCAAGGTAACCTCGGACCGAGAGCTACAGAAACTCCAGCTTGAGAAGCAGGATCTGGAGCGTTCTCTGGAAGAACAAGAAGATCGTGTGTCTATGGCGTTTGGCCGCATGAAAGCTGCAGAAACCCACGCTGCAGAAAGTCAGCTGGAGCTCGACAACATTCGAATCGAGAATACAAATCTGGACAGAAAAAATGTATGCAAACATTTTGTTACCATAGAAACGTTTCTTACATCCCTTGTAGGCTCAGTTGGAGAAGCAAGTCAAGGACCTTAATGTGCGGATTGTGGACCTCGAAACGAAATCATATGCTACCATGCCTCAGCCAAACGCGACGATTCGTCAGTTGCAAGCTCGTGTCGAGGAACTCACTAGTCAGCTCAACCACGACAAGAAGCACAGTACACCACTTCGTTCCTCCGACAAAACAGTCAGAGATCTGCAACTACAGCTACAGGAGAGTGAACGCCATCGTTCGAAGCTGGAAGATGACCGGAAAAACACAGAGGCGCAGATCCGAGACCTGCGTGAAAAGCTTGATCAATCGGTTGGTTCGAGCCTGATTCCAATGACTTTACCCGCTGAACGAGAGTATAGCATTCATCGGGAAGTGATTTGGTTCGCGCCAATCGCCGGCTTGAATTACAAGCTGCAGAGGCCAAGCAAAGTACTTTGACGTAGGTCAACTTCTCTTCATTTGATCTTTGATTTTCATGATGTCTCTAGTCTAGAGCGGGAGGTAGAGCGGCTTCGCAATCGCATTAGCAGGCCGGCATCCTCTGTTGTCAGCGATGCGACTGGGAATGCATCTGGCGCCTCCTCTGTTGGTTCCCCACGCAAGCTCAAGCCTTGATAGTGAATGCTGTGGTTCAATGATGTCCTACTTGATGTTCCTAATTTCACACTCCACAAGATGTTATTATTATCAGCTTGTAGCCTTGCCCCACATCTGTTTTGTTACCCATTGATGATACTTACTGATATATGTAGCTTGATACCCCTTTGAATCAATTACTTGTCGTGCGTGTCACGTCGCGACGACCACGACGTGATGTCGTGTGCGTTGTGTCGTCTCGACTGGTGGGAGGTTTCCGGTCTCAGGTGTCGTCGTCGTCATTGTCGTTACGGTGTGTCGCAACGCTTCGAATGAGAGGAGGGGTAATGGTGCCACAGGCATGGCAATGTTAACGTCGTTGCATCCGCGGGTGTGGTGGTGTCACGGCAGGCATGGTGATCCCAGAGTCAATGTGCGCGTTGCGTTGTCACCTTGCTCGCCCTCTTGTATTGTCTGAGAGAAGGCCTCATGCATCACCTTGCCCTGTCACGTCGCGACAACGTCAACATGACGTCGTGTGCATTGCGCCAGCGTTGTCGTCATGGCATGCTCCAGTGCTGTCGTGTCGAGTTGCGGTGGGAGAGGGTGAGGCGATGGCATGGGCACGAAGGGCCGTCAATGCAAGTGCCACGGTCCCGCCGTCGCAACGATGATGCCACCATAATCCTTGCCGTTGTGGAGGTGAGGAGAGCGCCTTAAGGGCATACCCGTGGGTTACTTGTGCTCGTCCCTAATTTATTATTTGCACTCCCCAAGGCGAGGCTGGGCGCAACGGCCAAGGAGTGGCTGTACTGTGAGGGTGCAGGAGCGGCGTACAGCTTGCGCACCGCTATTGGACGGCTAGGAAGCAGGTCCGTTCGAGGGTATTTTTGGGCCTGAGGAGAGTACCTGAGGAGAGTGAGGACGAGTGGTCCAAGGACGTGGAGTTGACTGTGGAGGGGTCCTTGGCTTCGAGTGCGCTGCACAGTACGGCCGTGGCGTTGCTCTTGAGCGGGCTGGGGTGTTGCCTGAAGCGGGCGCGGGAGCTGGAGCAGATATTGACGACGATAGGGGATATTTATGGGCCCCAAATCATGCATTTCCATCCCCACGAGTGGAGCGGAACAATTCTGGCTACCTCCCGGATCTGTGCTTGTTTCGAAATTAAGCAAATTAAGTAATACAATGGCTTGTGTAATCTATAAGATTAGCAAGCTATTGAGTGGTACAGTATAAAAGGCTTATGCTTGAGTATAGGGGTCCATAGAATTTATCCTACCCCCAAGCCTCTAAAATTGTACACAACACCCATTCTGCTACTATGTTTACTCCCCTTGTAAAGATCAACTCTCCTCTAGTGACACATATTGCCAAAGAGGATTCCAAATTTCTCAGTGTATACAAGACTTGTCTCAATCGTGAACTGGAATTTGCTGCATTCAAGAACAAGCAACATCATGCAAGGATTGTTGGGTTCTTGTTGCTTTATGCACCCAATCAAGAAATTTGTGCTGAAGTTACCAAGTCCATACATTCTTGCAAGGACAACATTGACTTGAGGACTGGGGTCTGAAGGACCCCAGTGCATGGTCTGTGTGCGGAAGAGGGTACTCGGGCGGTCAGAGCCCACTCGCCTACTCGTCAGGCGCCCCTCTCCAAGGATCAGGGCCGGGCCATGGCAAGTGAGCCATGTACGATATAGGCAGAGGTGGGGAAGGGAGATGGGGTTGGGCGTTGGTTTCGAGCCTGTGAAAGCTCTCGTCAGGGGGCTACCACTACCCCAACCGTGTCCCATCTGAGGCCGTTTAGGGTATCAGCTACCAGTCTCAAGCCCTACCTGGGGAGTGGACCAAGCAAGGTGCGACCCCAGGTGTGACTGGTTGCAAAGTGGGGAAAGCGAGTGGGGGGTGGGAGACTTCCTACCTGGCATGCGCCTGATAAGCATCACCCACAGGCACTTAGCCAGAGGGGCACCCTTTCGGGATGAGCCCATCGGGACTTGCTG
>JBBPOH010000656.1:0-11455 GCA_038091335.1 Phylloporus arenicola | reverse complement strand
TGTCTTTTGGAAATTTCCTACCTTTATTGCGGCACATACGGACTTTGCAGCTGTAGCTCGGCTCCGTCGGTGTCAGATCCAGCCCGGGTCGTTACGGTCGTGTCGAGACGTCGTCTTGTTCACCCATGATGCCAACGTTCCATGCGCATTCCGGGATTGACACGAGTTGACACCTGTCGACTAAGCATTTCCCACGGATCATGTCACGCTTCTTGTTCAGACCGTCAGTACGAGGATTCCGAACGAGTGCAGCGCGGCATGAATTTCACTTTGACACACACCACTTTGTGCAGCGTTTGGAACGGGAAGGGCTGAATCGACAGCAAGCCGAGGGCATCATGTCCGCCATGGCCGAGGTCATCGACGAGAGCATTCGGAACATGACGAGCAACATGGTGACCAAGGCCGAGCAAGAAAAGGTCCGTGCTCGGGTCAGTCAGCGGGACCGAGGATTGACGGGGTATACAGCATCAATATACCCAGCAGGTAGACTTTGCACAGCTCAAGTCGGAGCTGCAGTTGATGGAGAAGAACGATCTGGCGATGATCAAGGCGGAGAGCGATCGACTGCAGACCGACATGGAGAAGCTCAAGCAGCGGCTCAGGGAAGAAATTACGCGCACGCAGGCAGGTGTGCGGTTGGATTTGAATCTTGAAAAGGGACGGATGCGGGAGGAGAGCAGTGGACAGGAGCTCAAGATCAAGGAGGTGGACACGCGGATTGAGCAGGAGATTGCGAACCTGCGTACAGCGATCCAGGCATCCAAGGTACGTTGACCTTGTACCCTCTGTGGGATACTGAAACTCGACCTCGTCTCAAGGCTACTACGTTGCAATACTTGGTTGGGTTTGGTAAGAGTGTTTTAGATGGTCGTTGGCAGAGACTGACTGCGGAACGTAGTGACAGGATGTTCCGCACTGCTGATGGCGTATCTGCGATTCAGAGTGTGAATGATCGATATCACTACGTTCCTATATATCACGGTATCAACACTATGCTGATCGCATCAATCGTCTAGCAGAGGCATCACATCACTTCCAATGTCTTCTCCGCGCGCAATCTTTTTGAGCGCGGCGTAAGCTCTTTCGAGGTCGTCGTTGACGATGACATAGTCGCACGCGCCGGGTTGCCGTGCATAGTCGATCTCGACGAGTGCAGTGGCGAGACGTTTCTGAATCGCTTCTTCACTGTCGGTGCCACGGCCGCGCAGTCGCCGACGGAGTGTGGTCATGTTGGGTGGGGCGATAAAGAGGTAGATAGGGTTCAGATGGGTCTGCTTGACTTGCTTGACGCCCTAGAGGGAGTTGAGCGAGGGCGTGAACGTTCAGATAAATTTACCTGGGATTCGATGTCGAGGACGCATCGCTTGCCCGAGTCCTCGACGGCGCGGATGGCCTCGAAGGAGGTCCCATAGTAGTTTCCAGAGAACCGCGCGTGCTCAATAAAGGCGTCTTGGGCGAGGAGGGTAGTGAATGTGTCGGTGGAGACGAAATGGTACTCTTTTCCGTCTGTTTCACCTGGCCGAGGCTGTCTGGTGGTGTCTGATGTCTGGTGAGCTTGGCCACGAATACAGGGAAGAAACATACGCGATACACTAAACGAAAAGTTGTCTGGAAAGTCTTTGAACAGGCGGGCGAGGAGGGTGCCCTTTCCGACCCCGGACGGACCGAATACGAGGAGTGGACGTTTGACCGACATGGCTCGTGTCACAGATAGCATGCACGTGATCTGGCCGACCATACCCGCTTCCACTTGTTTGTTTGTTTTTTCTTCTCGTCATCTCCTCCAATGGGTGCTGTTTGCTGTCGCCCCACAGTGAGTCCTCCGTCGTCCCCGTCCGCTCCGTCTTATTCCGCAGCCCGTCGACTTCGAAGGCGACATCAATCTCTTCCATTTCGTCCTCTTGCGATGTGTCGGCAAAGGCGCGTTCGGAAAGGTAAAACTCACCAAAACCTTCTTCCCATCTTCTCATCGCCTCCCAAGGTCCGGATGGTACAGCACAAGCAGACCCGCGAACTCTACGCACTCAAGTACATCAACAAGTCAAAGTGCGTCAAGATGAAAGCAGTCGCTAACATCATACAAGAACGCCGTCTTCTTGAAGAAGTCCGTCTCCATCGCTTTACTCAATCCCATACTTATCTGTACTCAGATTGATCATCCATTCGTCGTCAACCTTCGGTACGCCTTTCAAGACGACGACAACTGCTTCTTCGTCATCGACCTCATGCTTGGGGGTGATTTACGTTGTCAGCACTATTCTTTTCCATCCCTTCCTTGCCCTCATCCTCTCCCACACAGTTCATATAGACCGCCTAGGAAGCCTTCCAGAAGAGACCGTGCGATTTTACATTGCGGAAATATCATCTGCCCTTGCCTTCCTACATGAGAATCTCATCATGCATCGGTACTTTTTCCCTCCCTTTTTCTTTTCCCCATTCATCCTCTCTTAGAGATCTCAAGCCTGACAACATCCTCCTTGACGAGCGTGGCCATGCACACCTCACAGACTTCAACATCGCCGTACATTACTCTGAACGTCGTATGCTTACTGGCATCGCAGGAAGCATGGCCTACATGGCCCCAGAGATTCTCACGAAGCGCGGTTATACGCATACCATCGACTGGTGGTCCCTCGGCGTGTGCGCCTACGAGCTCGTCTTTGGCCGTCGCCCATTCAGAGGCAAAACCAACAGCGATTTAACTAATGCTATTTCAAAGGACAACCTGAGATTCCCAGAAGATGCCGACAAAAAGTGTAGTCGGCCAGGCATGCAGGTGATCAGGGGCGTGAGTATTTTTTCCTCCTCTTCTCCTACACTGAGTTCACTACGCCGTAGTTCCTTGAAAGAGATCCAGCCAAACGTCTCGCATGTAAATCAAGCGAAGGGTTTCATCATCTGAAACAATTCACCTGGTTCCAACCGATCGACTGGCAAGCTCTTAAAAACAAGGAGCTACCTCCTCCCTTTACACCTGATGTGCGTTCGCTTCCTTGCTCGGGACCCTTTTACAGCTCGGTCTATTTATTCACCCTTATTACCCAACCACCTGCAGTCCAAGAAGGCCAACTTCGATGCATCACACGAACTCGAAGAGCTTTTGCTTGAAGACAACCCTCTCAAAGCCAAGCAACGGAAACAACGCGATGTCAATTCGTTAAGCGCCGAAATGCGACAGATGGAGGAACAGTACAGTGCTTTTTCATTCCTACCCCTTGCAATTCCTAAATCGTCGGTTAGATTCACATCTTACGACTTTAAGAAGATGCAACGCCGCTCGTATTATCCACACAATCAACAAATAGTATCCTCTATCACAGCCACGACATCCACAGGCGGCGTGGCTGCTTCGAGACCGGTTACCCCTGTGACAACCGATCTTGCTGTGGTAGACATTACCCCTGCTGTGCACTATTCGTTTGAAGGCGACAGTCCCGTCCGATTGGATGATCCCCAGTTCTCCGAAAAGGCCTACTCATGATGCGCAACACTCCTCCCTTGCTGACAGACAATTGGTCAAAACCCGTGCAAGTCAACACATGTATTACCCATTTACTGCATCTTCTGCGATGGTCTGCCTTGCAACAGTAATAGCGTAGCCCACAGCCTAATGGGTGTTTCCACTCCTTGCACCTTACTTCACATTGCCTTGACCTCATTGATGTGGATATCCAGGTCTTGGCACTATTTACCCCCCTTTTGACCTATGGCACATCAGATCTGATTACGACCCTGCAAAACCTATTGGATACCATGCACCTGTGTTGACTTTCCTTTTACATCCCTGTTCTGTGTTTGTTTTCTTCTCGGTCAATAGCAGAACCGACGGCCCGGTCTTTATTTGGTGGGCTTGTTAACTAGCTGGATTACGGGGTAACTGATCGTATAAACATCGGTCGAACATGTTCGGACCTCATATTTATCGACTAGTTAGTAAGAACGAATTGTGTGATTCTCTGCGCCGCATCTTGGACACCCACTTCATCGTACTCGATGAGTTTCAGTGGCCTCTGTGCATCCGTCAGACGTCGATCACTCGGTTCGCAGAGCCAACCAGGATCAGAGTCTTGGGCCACGAAGCATCAGTGGGGACAAACGACCCCGATATGAGCGGATCCGTCGGCGCCAGCCCCGAGGCGCTGCCTCGCAAACGTCTCCAGGATAGGTACGTCGGCAGTGTCGGTATGGGCGTTTGCCCGCTTAGCCTGTCAAAGCTCCTAATTATGGCATGGGCAGTGGCGCGACCTCACGAGGTGGGTCAGGCGACGTCGATGTCTCTCTCCTGCCGACGTGATGGGCAGACCGCGGCTGGATGGTGGGCATGGCGGGGCACGCGTTCTCGGGGACCGTCACGAGACGGCGCAGTGAGCACGGCCGGGCATAGAAATGGATGAACGCTGCCTTTGTGCGTTGGCCGGTGACGTTCGTGTTCGCGGTGTCTGATCGAAGGGGCACTCTGGCGCCCTGAGTGCGCCGATCTTGAGGAAGGAGGTGCGACCTCACTATTCTCCGGAAAGCGTCGAACAGGTCAACAGACTCTGCAGTGCCGAAGTGAACCAGAACCGCCAGGTGGCGAGCAGCTTCGTCGATGACGTTCATGGTTTTGGGTTTATTGCTCTCATGCCAATTCCGAATTGCTTGCAAATTCGGGATGTGAAAACCGTGGACGCCGTTGATCAATGTCCATGATAACCTCCCCCTCTATTACCACTGAAGCGCACTCGCACTCACTACCGTCACATGAGATCGATCGTCCGACCTCAATCATTTGGGTGCAATCACAACGGATACCATCAGAGAGAACGGATATCAGCTAATATGTACAAACGATCCATTGGAATGCCAGATTCATTGAATATCATTCATCTCGCTGCACGAATATCAAAAGGAAAAAAAAACACATACGTCTATCCAATCTGCTAGATGACAAATGTCGGCACAGTATGAGTCAGGTCATATCTATGCCAGTTAGAGAACGAAACGGGCGATCCTCTGCACCGTATCTTCAAATTCCTCTGGAAACACATACGGCAGAGTCCACCACCCATGTGGGACTCCCTCATACTCGACAAACTCCACCGCAAGATTCAGCGCCGAAAGCCGCTTCGCCAGCTCGCGCGACCCGTCGATCAATAGATCCCCAGTGCCAACCAGGATCAGCGTCCGAGGCCAAGATGCCGCAAAGGGGATAAACGCCCCTGACATGAGCGGGTCTGTCAGCGCGACCCCCGAGTGACCTACATACCATCCAGCATACGTCTCCAGCATCTGTAAGTTGAGAATGTCGGTGCCGGCGTTCGCCGTGGCGAGCTCGCTTAGCCGATCGCACCCTTTGATAGCATCGGGAGCGATGGAAACGACCGCGCGGGGTGGTGCTCGCTCGGACTGCACGACGAGGTGGGTCAGCACCACCGCTGTCAAGCAACGTTAGTCTCTCTCTGCCGACGACACGATGGACTGACCGTGGTTCCCCCCTGCGCTGTCCCCTGCGATCACGATGTTGGACGCGCTGTACCCCTGCCCGAGGACGTAGTCGTGGGCCGCAACGAGGTCCTGCAGTGCGGCGGGAAAAGCGTTCTCGGGGACCGTCGCGAGACGGTAGCTCGGCGCGATGAGCACGTATTTGACGTCGCCTCCCGAGTGTGAGGCACAGGCGCGCAGCAGCTGGAAGTAGAAATGGAGGGACGTTCCCTCGGTGGGATGGCCGGTGACGTTGCCGCCACCGTGGATGAAGAAGATGACGCGCGTGTTTGCGGCGTCTAATCCTGCCTGGTCCCCGAGGGCGTAGAAATAGACGGGGACACGTTCTGGCGCCTTGAGTGCGCCGGTGTCTAGGAGGGGATGGGGTTGAGCAGAGGGAGGTGCGATCTCAATGCGGACTGTCACATCGTCTGGAAGACGAGCGGGGTCTAGGCGGCGAGCGCGCTGATCAACGGACTCGGCCGTGCCGTACGGAGACGAGGAGCTGCCAGCGAGGCGGGCACGAAACGCGGTTATCGCCTTTTGTTGTTCGTCGTTGAGTGGCATGATGGCAGTTGTTTTGATGCAGGCTTGGTTGTCAATAAGGAGCGTAGGAAGCGATGCCCATCTGGCGCATACGCGTCGCACACCGCTTTCCTAGACACCATCGTCTCGCCCTTCGCCTGCGTCCGTCTTTCCGCACCACCAGAATGGCCGAGTCGAAGACCAAATCCGAGTCTGAATGGCGTGCGATACTGTCTCCGGAGCAGGTATGTACAAGTGTGGGTATGACGAATGGCTCTGAATTCAGGATGTGTAGTTCAGGATCCTGCGTTCAAAGGGGACCGAAGCTTCAGGAACTGCTGAATACAACCAACACACTGCGCACGGAGTTTATGCCTGCGCTGGCTGCGGAACACCACTTTACAAGAGCAGTACCAAGTTCAACAGTGGTTGTGGATGGCCTGCCTTCTTCGATGGTAATGCTTGCTATTGCCTCTTGTCATGATCGGTCACTAATCGTGAATGGCAGCCATTCCTGGTGCTGTGAGCCGGCACGAGGACCGGTCTCTCGGGCTGGTCAGGACAGAGATCACCTGTACCGCCTGCGGTGGACATTTGGGACACGTCTTTAAAGGAGAAGGGTTCCATACACCCAGTAAGTACGACTCACTACTTTTTTTGACCCATCAGCAAACGAGTGATGGTAGCTGACGAACGTCACTGTGTCAATTCTGTTTCGCTCAAGTTCCATGAAGAATGATGTGGTGTTCCACCATTTATTGTCTCTATTGGTGTAGATGTGCCGCAGACGACGCATCACAAGCATAGATCAAGTTCGAGTAGTTCGACGAATAAGACTTATATTGGTTGATTCCACGAGAGTAAACTAAGGAGGGTGTAAAAGGATGGAGAGGTAGGTTGACAAGCGGTGAAATCACGACAAATGACCAAGCTATAGGCTGAGATAAGTAGATGCCGGTCGGAAAGAGAGACGGATGCTCAGAGGCCTTCCATCATGCTCTTCTCGAGATCGTCCAATTCGGCCCGCAATTTCTTGTACTTGGCTTCCATCTCCTGGAAAGAATATGAGCGATGTGATAGGATCAGCAAGCGGTGAGCCGTACCTCGTATTTTGTCTCCCACTGGTCGCGTTCCTGCTCTACGCGCTGAACTTGGCGCTCAAAGTGCTCGGCCTTGACATCGACTTGTCGCAGCCTAGAAAAGCGATCAGGACAGATAACATGCGTCGGACGCGACGCACTTCTCTGTTGTCTCTTTGACGTTCTTCTCTGCTGCGTCCAGCTCCTCCTCCAACAGCTGGATCTTCCGTGCCAGACCTTCGTTTGTGGTCTTTGATAGCTCGCCATCTTGCTGGGCAGTCTTGGCCGCGGCGAGCTTCTCTTCAGCCTTATCAAGTTCATTTTCCAAGAGCGAAACCTTGTGCGCGAGGGAGGTATTTTCCTGTTCCTTCTCGAGGAGCGCTTGTTCGAGTTTCTTGTTCTTTGCTTCTGCCTCTTCTGCTCGAGCGACGGCATTATCTGCCTCGGTACGGAGCGCGCTCATTTTCTAGTGGAGTGTGAGTACCGAGACGGCGACGGGTGTGTACGGATACCTCTCTGATCTTGTCCATCGTGCTGGCTTGTGACAGAGGAGATGTTGGAACTTGAATGCGATTAAATAGGTGACCGTGGGAAAGGGCCGAGCTTGCCTTTTGTGATCGTTACTTGAAAGATGGCTGCTCCGGTGGCACAAGAGGGTGAGGAAATCAGCCTTGTTCGGCCCTCTCGCTCACTTTATAGCCCAGAATTGCCCATACTCGAGGCAGTGATAAAGTAAGCCTACGTCTTATGTGCCATTTGTCGCATCTACCCTTGCCCTAGCATCCGGAACCGGCTCACAGCCCTCAAGAGGGATCGCGCCGACTTCATCAAGCCATCAGAGGTAAATGCCCTATACCAGGCAGTCGTAAAACAAGGTCCGTGTTCCCCCCCCGTCCGTCCCGGTTGCTAACCCTCCGATCAGTCACCAAATTGAACGATATCCGCGACGATAGCACCACCTACAACAATCGCGTAGACACTGCACTCGCAGATGTCTTCACCCTCCTCTCCCTCTGCTATCTCACCCTTGGCCGCACAAAGGAGTGTCCAGCCGTCTATTCCCAGTTAGCCTCCATGCGGGTTAGTGCCCATCCCCGGGCCCCCTTTCTCTTCCTTCCCGGCCACCTCGAGTCCCCGCAGCCTTGCTAGTCCTGACCCCCTTTCAAGCAGATCTCACGCTCTAGTCATTGTCCCAGTATCGATCATGTAGACATGTACTGATGCCACCCTCCTTTCTCCAGCAAATTATCACCCATATGGAGGAATCAGGTCATTACAATGAGCCCGATCTCGGCCCTTTCTACCGCAGATTAGGCGAATTACGCTCCATCGTCCAGCACGACGCCGAGAGCGGCAAGCATCCTGTGGCAATGACAAAATTGCTAGAGCGGCAACTCAATGAATGTGGTGCGTCTCCTCCTTTTCTATTATTGGATCACACCGTTCAGGCCGCGGCGGTGCTTTCCTCAGATGCCATCGTCCGATCCCTACAAGACTCCTTGTCTGAAATCTCCGTCGAGCTGATTCCCATCCACGACCGCCTCGTTACTGTCCGACGACATTTAGTAGCCCTGGCTACCAAGGAAGGATCACACAAGACCGAGCTCAAGCCTCTGGCCGACGAGCTCCGCAAGATAGACTCGTTGAGTGCCTTCATTTTGTCTTGCCAAGACATTGTTTGAATTGTCAACGTCGTTGATATAGCAAGCGAGTGGACGGTAAATTCCTCGGTCCAGGCGGCATCGTCCCTGCCTCACAGGCACTATGCTCCTCGCTCCTCGAGGATTGCTTCGACATTTTGCAGCAGATCAAGGCTCAGGACGAGTCCAAGAACGTGGCCAGCTCGCTCAAGCCAATATACGACCGCCTCAGCCAGCTCCGCGCTGAACTCGAGAAACTCGTCCTCACCCACAGATGGAGCCTCCGCGAAACGGATCTCTACTCTTACTCCCTCAGTCTCCAAGAGATCGACAAGTTGCGCGTCGACGGCAAGTTTGTGGACGCGGACGGGAACCGCCCACCAGGGCAATACGTGCGTCGTCTGCTCTGCCCTCTGTTTGGTGATGCGATCCGGCCTCTAGGTCTTGCTCTATCTCTTGAGGCGCTGTTACGGTCTCATCTATCGGCTGCTCTCCTCATCCGAGCCCGTATCGGAGGAACTGATGCCCATCGTGCGTCCCTATCTCGCGTGCCATTCTCCAGCTCACGTCTCCCCCTAGGCCAACAAGCTCTCGACCGTCAAGAAATGCCTCAACGAAGTGTGCAAGCACGGCGGACCGTTTAGTCCCCGTGACCTCTACCCGGTACGTTCCCCCCCCCTGACACGCGCACGAGCAGCATCCTCACGAACCATAGTATCAACTCGCGCTGCATCAAATCGACTCCATGCGCAAGGACGGCAAGTTCGTCGGTCATGACGGTAATGTCCCAGAAGGCCAGGGCATCGTCATGGCGCACCTGAACGAGTGTCACGAACTGCTCGAGATGGTGCGTTTGGCGTCGTCCTTGACATGCGCTGGCTGACTGCTTGCACAGTTGAAAGAGTCCATGGACGAGGAAGAGAATCAATTCTACGAGGACGAAGATGATGAACAGTTGGACGGAACGTCGGACGTTACAGAATGAACTCGCCTTGTCTCTTCGTACAATATCGTTATCGTCCCCTTAAGCTTGATATCACCCAGCGCGTTCAACTCACTGGTTGAGGCAACAAGAATTTCCCTTCACTCGTCCAGTTCGTGTCGCACTACGGAATAATGATAGCATTCGCCGAGGTATAACAAGGACATGAGGACTACAGGGTAAGCAAGTACTTTTATGTCAACGTGCCCCCGTGGACCACTGTCTATGAGGTAAAGGAAGAAACATGGTCTTCGACGACCTTCTTAATTTTGGCCTCCAGTTCAGGCGTAACATTGCCCTTTGAGATCTCCTCAAGGAGACTCGATTGAGCGCTCGTCAAATGTGATCTGAACTCAGCTTCCCACCGGGTAATCTTGTCGACGGGAATGGAATCAAGCTAGAGAAGGATGAGAAACTAACACTTGAACGAGACAAAACGACATACCAAACCATTGACACCAGCGTAAATGATGGGTACTTGAATTTCCATTGCAAGAGGCTGGTATTGGCCTTGCTCTGTGAAACAAACATGAACACAATAAAGTCTGTGGGAGAGTATAATACGTACTGAGAAGCTCAGTCAACCGGGAACCACGGCTCAACAAGAAGCGAGTAGAGGCGTCGAGATCAGAACCAAACTGAGCAAAGGCGGCAACTTCACGGTACTGGGCAAGGTAGAGTTTGAGCGAACCAGCAAACTTCTTCATAATCTTGCTGTTGAGAGACACATCATTAAATAAGACACATGTGGAAATGGATGACGATTACTTACGTCTGAGCAGCCGAGCCCACACGAGACACGGAAAGACCGACGTTAATGGCAGGACGGACACCACGGAAGAACAGTTCTGCCTCCAAGAAGATTTGACCATCGGTAATAGAAATGACCTGCAGGCGAAGACGTCAGTGTGCTCATAGAGAACAGCCTAAGCACCTACATTGGTAGGAATATAGGCAGACACATCACCACCCTGGGTCTCAATGATGGGTAGAGCAGTCAGAGATCCACCACCAAACTTGTCGCTCATCTTTGCAGCACGCTCGAGGAGACGGGAGTGGAGGTAGAAGACATCACCGGGGTAAGCCTCACGACCAGGGGGACGACGAAGAAGTAATGACATCTGACGGTAGGCAACTGCCTGCTTGGACAAGTCATCATAGATGATGAGGGCTATGCAATCATGTCAGCAGCTTTTACACTATTGAAAGTACATCACCCACCGTGTTTGCCGTTATCACGGAACCATTCACCCATGGCGCAGCCAGAGAAGGGAGCGAGATACTGCAGGGGAGCAGCTTCGGATGCGGTGGCAGCAACAATAATGGAGTATTTCATAGCATCATTCTCTTCGAGGGTCTTGACGAGTTGAGCGACGGTGGAACGCTTCTGACCAACAGCAACGTAAACGCAGTAGAGCTTCTTGTCCTCCTCCTTGCCATCATTCCACCGCTTCTGGTTAAGAATGGTGTCGATAGCGACTGCGGTTTTGCCGGTTTGACGATCACCAATGATGAGCTCACGCTGACCACGACCGATAGGCACCATGGCGTCGATTGGCTTGAGACCAGTCATCATGGGCTGGTTGACTGAACGACGAGGAAGGATGCCAGGAGCCTTTACTGAAGCACGGCGGCGTTCTGCAGCTTGGATGGGGCCCTTGCCATCAATTGGGTTGCCGAGAGCGTCCACAACGCGACCGAGAAGACCAGGGCCAACAGGAACATCGACAATTTGACCAGTACGTTTGACGGTGTCGCCCTCCTTG
>JBBPOH010000655.1:0-11458 GCA_038091335.1 Phylloporus arenicola | reverse complement strand
CTGTCCCCGAAGGCACTGAGCTGATCGTGTTCCTTCTACCGGCTTGTCCCACTCTTCCGGGTCCTTGAGACGATCCCACCGTTCTAACAGGATGTATCCCTGCCACAACCCCACACTCGCCCAGAGAATTGAGCGCACTCCTTCCCCTTACGACCATGGGGATGATTGCTTCGACACTGAAGCAGAGGCTAACATGATGGGTTTCCTGGGAGCGACCTTTGGAGAATTCTAAGTAAGTCCTTGTCGATGTCTCGGATGTAAAATGGGGGTAATGTTACGATTCACGGACATACACACTTTTAGAGACACTATTTTCCTTTTCCACAATTACCCCTCCTCTTTCCTCAATGTGTGACTCTGTCCCATGCCTTGTCACTTACTGGTAATCGTGCTTACTCCTCCATAGTTCCATGTGATTCCATCGGCTTTGATGAGTCGTTTCTTATATGTCATCATTGTTCTCTGTGATTCCATCGCATTCTATGATTACTCATCGCCTACACTTCTGACCTGCCCTAGAGTGTTTGGGTTCACTTATAAACCCGTGATGTATCTTTTTTTTTCCTCTTCTCTCTTAAGCTAGATCTCCTCTGTACTCATCTACACTCGTGCACAAATCTAGTCTATTCCCTTCTCTCATCCCTTGACTCTTTGAAAGCCTACGCCTGTGCTTTGAATGGGTGTCTTGTCCTCGAACCTTTGAACTCATCAAGTAGGAAACCCCCTTGCACGTACTTAGAACCCTCTATCAGAGGCTATGCTTGCGCTCTATCTGAGACCAAGTGTAACAGGTAACCTGAGCGCACACTGAACAAACAACACAGAGAACATTACACAAAGTTCAGCGAACAGCAAATGAACAGAAGATGAAATAATGACAGCGGAAAAAAGTCCGCATGGTTTGGGCGACAACGAACACAAACAGAATCGGATAAATGGGGCAGAAAATAGTCCCAAACATGGAAAATGAGAAGTGAAGGGGCCTGAGGGGGACAGAATGGGTGAAACCAATGATGAAGACAGCAAACGAAAAAGGGGTGGCAAAGATGATGACGACGTGCATAACATGAAGACTTTGTCTAGGTCCTCCTGAATATCTGCTGGGGGTATGCCGTGTAGTAGCATGGATGTGGCTAAAAGAGCGACTGCAGGGGAGACAGAAAGGTTAGCATAGAAGACTTGGAATGGAACACGATTGAGCGTGGGTGGATGGAACATAAACATGAGTACATTGGGAACATATCCAGGGTCTGGATCATCCGAAATATTGGGCGGAGGTGTGTCATATGGTACCTGATGTTGCGCAACGGATGTGTCTAAAGTGCAGAGTAATGAACAGTTAGTGTAGATAATGTTGAATGAAAAGAAGTCCCACAGATGTGATATGCATGCAGAGAAAGCAACACCCGCCATGGGTGTGTTGTACGATACCCGACATGATGCAGTGGCTGTAGGAGATGCACGAAGGTTAGCATGGTTGGCTTCGAATAAAACATAACCATGATTGAGCTGATGGAACACAGATGTGAGCACATTGTGGATGCGTCTAGTAGCGTGATCTGGAATCTTGTGCACATCGGATCGGTCTAGGACGTCTGTCACCATTGGGGGAATGGAGAGCACACTAACGACCACAGCGGAAATGCAATACAATGTTTCAGAATTGGACATGCTAGTTGCAGCAGAATGGGTGACAGGTGACAAGTAAACATGTCGCTCGGAAAACAACTCTGGGCTAGCCGAGGGAGAGAGTGACGTCACGAGTGAAGGTGGACATGGTTGAGATGATGACAGCAATGAGATTGGTAATGGCAACATCAGGGCAGTAGGCGTCGTAGACAATAGGGCAGATATCTTGCGCATGTCGGATATGGCTGTTGGTGAAATGCCAAGGTCAGTGTGAACAGTGATGGTGTCAGAATGGTCTGCTGGTGGATGTGGTTGAGGTGATGATGGCGCTGAGATTGGCAATGGCAATATCGCAGCAATAGGCGTCATAGGCAATAGGGCGGATATCTTGCACGCACTGTCGTTGGATAAGGCAGGTGTGGAAACAATATGGTTGGCGCGGAAAACAGCTGTAGGAATGTCATCCAAGGGCAAGTTGATGTCGGATTTAGTTGTCGCACTGGGAACGATGACACCGGCACACACAACAGTTGCAGGATTATGGTATGCAACTTCAGAAGGGAATGGCGGAAAATATGCATCGTATGTGAATGGCAACAGTGATAGATGACAGTGCTGCTGTGGAGGTGATGGACTGGATATGGGATCTGCAAATGAACGTGATGGCAAATTTTCCGGTGCGGAAAATGACTGAATGGGGGACCACTGCCACAATAAGACAGAGTCGACATCGGAGGGATCATCCTGAATGGTATGCGATAAGCTGAGCGAATCTGGGGCATGTTTTGATGGGTCTGGGTCGTCAGGAATATCAAGCGGAAGTACATTGTGCATGACTGTAAGCGCCGCAAAGAACTCGTCTGAGGTGAGGCCTGTGAGTGGTGGAATGGGATTGGCATCGAAGATTTCGGATGAGATGATATGAGGGGTTGATAGTGGTGTCGGAGAATATCTGAATGGTTTCTGAGCGCGAGCAATAGAGTCAATGTTGGTGACATTGAAACTGGTAGAATCTGATGTGATGTAGATTTCCCTTGCTTCAGGTTGATCCAGGATATGCAGCGATGCGGCGATGAGAAAGGCAGCAGTGTCGTCTTGAATGTCCATAACCTCTGTCTCAAAATCGTCCATTTGTGGTGTGGTAGAGTCAGCGACAAGTGCAGAAAAGGTTTCCCGCATTTCCAGCCATTCTGAAATATCCAGTCCATCAAATGCCCAGAATGGCAAGTTAGCGGCGGCAACATCAAAAGAAACCTCTGGCACTGTTCCTGAAATGGATACGACTATTTTTGGTTGTTCCAAATATGTTGCGGAGGGATTGTGGCTGTCCAGCTGCATCATACTAGTCTGAGGAAGTTTCGGAGATGGGATGGGTAACAAGAGAACAACTTTATCAGTAAGGATGATGTTCAAGGAGAGATTACCTGGCTGTAATGGACGATATCCACACTCAACCTTGCATCCTGGATAGAAAGACATGACAGCATATACAAATTGTAGCCAACTTTCTGGATGATCTGCAGACACTTCAGGTAACCATAGCATGCTCCAAAACTTGGCTTCATCTACATTGGCATATCGGATAGCAACTTTTATCTTCTGGGCATTAGTGAGTCCAATGTTGGGGGTGAGGGAGTCAATCTCTTCGAAGAAGCGAGGTAGATGGGTGATGTCGGATTCATTAAATCTTGGCGCATTTGTGGCTGTTCGAAGCGGTAGCGAGCAGAGATAGCTACAAGAAGTCATGAGTGGCAGCGGCAAAAATGCCTGACCCTGAACAGTGCCAATGAAAATTTCTGAGGCAGTACTGTAAAAAAAAGCTTCAAGGTACAGTGGCAAACTCTGTTGCTAAGGGCAGCAAAATGCCATGACAAGGAATGGAAAATTTTCTGAGGGACACGGGAATGTCTGTGCAACAAAGGGAAAATTAGTAGGACCTTCTGGACCAACTCTGGAGAATCCCTCACGGTGGGTTCCAGTTGTAAACAATGTAGAACCTTTGTAGATGAAATGCCTAGAAGGTTCTGTCAGTAAATAGGGGTCTGCAGATGTGATACCGTTCGACCCAAAGGGATTCTGTGGGAGTTGGTGGGGGCGAAGGTATGGAAAGAGGGCAAGAGAGATGATTCCAAGTGAATCCGGGCTGACAACGACGAAGAACTCCAAGCAAGTCTTGACTGACGATGAAAACAATGGCGACGATGAGTGAGAGACTAATGCTCATGGGCAAAAGGTAACTGTTTTATGAGTGTAATATGAAGGGTTTTATAGTCCAGGGCATTCTCTAGACTTTATCCTAAACAGGAAAAATGCGAAATGGAAGTCCGGAAACTGTATGAAAAGGCTAAATGGTTCATTCCAAATCCGGAAAAGCGCGGGAAAGTTCCGGAAATAGTTTTCGAAGGTGTGGGAATATTCGGAAATGCTTTCGGAAGCATGGGAAAGTATTAGAAACATATCCTAATTGAGAACAGAGTGAAATATGAAGAAGAGGAAAAGATCTAGGATATTCTTATATGTGCAGACAAGCAAATAGCAATGGACAAGCTGTGACGATGTTTCCAAGTCCGGAAGAGTGCAGGAAAGTTCCGGAAAGCGTTGGAAATGTTTGCAACATCAACGAACTTTTGGATGTGACTGAAGAATAGGAGGAATGATGGATCTAGCACTAAGGAACTTTCATTCCTTACAGTGGTTTGCACATTGAGGTGGCAATTGTGTTTGAGGCATGATCACTTTCGTCATCAATTCTGTGAGTTGTAAGCTTTTTTTGGGGGGGAAGAAGTTGTGTTCACCTTCGTGTTTTGCTATTGGTTGTTGTATGCCTTTGTTGTTGCTGTGGAGGGAGTCATTAGAGTATGAAAGTCATTTTTTTTCATTGCTCGCTGCTTACCGTTCATCTTCATTCTCTTTAGTATCGACAGCGTTGCCTTTTCTTTTTCCTGTGTGTGCCATGTTTCACGGTTGGGCTTGTTAGAAAGAAAGAGAGGGGAAGAGGAGGTGATGATGTTGGGACTCACATTTTTTTCGTAAATTGACAATTTACGATTGGCAATGAGTGTTCTAGATGGGCTAAATGATGATCAGGTAAATTGTAACTGTGGATTATGATCGGTTTCACATCAGTCTTTAATATGATCATGATATATTTGAATTCATCACTGCCAATCTGTGTCATTGCACAAGACTGGTTGTCGTGATTTTTGTATGTACAATGTGATTGTATACAGGCTAGAGATACCAAGCTCCCCACTTGATTTCTGCTCACTTAGTTAGCGAATGTGATGGAGTCAGCATCCACAACATTAATCAAAGTCGTTGCCTCCACTTTGTTTTTCTTTGTGGGCTGGATGAAAGCAATGATTGAAAATGAGTGTCATCCGTTTGAAAAAAAGGAAATGCGTACAGGTGCAGAATGTTTCGCAGTCAATTGCAAGACGTGTTCTAGGTTGACGTGAACACATACAATTTTCTTACCTGTCAATGATCATCTGATTACAACGTTGAAAGTGAACACTATGTGTTGGAACATTTGATTATCTATACATTTTTGCTTACTAAGCAATTAGCTATACCAGACATTCTTACCTTAGGCTTACTTTAGTGACTACTAGAGTATGCAACACTATGTCTACTAGATCTCCGTCAGATAGCATGGCATTTGAACTTTGTACAAGGTGGTGTTTGTCATTCCATTGACCAATTTTGATTTTTTTTGGTTACCTTCCAATGCTGCTCGATGTTTTTGCAGATGTCGCCAATATCATCCCCTGGTTGGAGAGTGGAAGGTAAGTGTTGATTTCTGGGATAGATCTACAAGTGGAAACAGTTAAACTTACGGAGGTTATTGTTGTGTTGGGGCATATGTTGGTGAACACTCTGCATTGCATGTAAATGGGCTGTGTCAATGTGTTTCCCCGCTCATGGCCACCCACTATAGAATGGACTAAATGGCGAATGTTGGAAATCACTTGGATTGATGATTCCCACACTTTCAGGTTTGGCAGGGAATTCAGTGTTAAATATTAAATGGCAGACACGGTGCCATTGGCTGTCCTGAAAAGGGGTGAGCGGAGCGATAGTTTGGTCACAGGTGTGTACATGTCCCATGAACTGAATACTGAGACATCGTGTCAGCCTAGGATTCCTTGCAAGCGAATGCAAATAGGTTGGATGATGGTGACCGTTTCTTGCAGGACAAGAAGAGGGTGTGAGTCCTCAGTAGTGTTAGGATTAGATACAATGGTAGCCCAGTCAGTCAAGTTTTCATATGTGGTTGGAACGTTCGTGGCCAGCTTTTTTGTCTGAGAGAACAAACATTTGTGAACGATGTCCCCGAAAGCTTCCTTGGCTGCTGCCAGTTCTGGGTGGACAAGTGAATTAAATTTTAACGTGTTTTGAACAACGTACCAATTGCAAATGACATGCTGAGCGGGGCAAACATTTTGCATGGCATTCAGGAGGTAGTGAATGAGGTGCTGATGCAGTTGTGATTTAGGGTTTTTCCATGTGTTCGCATGTGAATTGCAAAGTGAGGATTGTGCCATTGGAATCTCAGCGCTGCTTTGAATTTGTGTTGTCTTACTTTGTTTACCATGGTATTTGTAATGGCTGTGGTTCCGCCAAAGCTTTTGAAGCAGATGGTGGTTTTACTGGAAGGTTGCTGTTTATTTTCATTCGCTCACACACATGCAGGATGTCAGTCGCACTCCAGAGGCATATCAAAACTTGTGTCAAGTAAGGTTTGTAAATAACAGCAAACAATATTCTTGATTTGGTGACAGATTACAAAGGATTTGGTAACCTGGGTTTTGTAGACTCAGTTTGAGAAACCCAAGTGCACTAACTTCTTCGTTGATGCTCCTCCCAAACTGTCTTGTCGTGTTTGACCGTTACACATTCTGCAAGGCACAGATGACAAGCATAAAAAAACATAGCAAAGTGCTGTGTCATGTTGTGGAACCCTTGGTTCATCATTCCTCAAGCAATTCTGAAGATTCCTTCATATTCAATACTGGGAATTTTTTTTCTATCACAGGTGACATTGTTAGAGATGTCAAAGTTTTCAGGTTTGACGAAGATTATGCTTCCACCCATGTCTACCATGACAATTGCACTATATATGATGCAGATCAACACCAGAAACTGTTTATTGTTACTATGCACTATCCTTGTGGGTCACTGCACCAAAATTTAATTTGTGATTGCAATGTTGAAATGTTGAAAGAGATTGTTTCTAAGTGCGTCACCTTTTTTTCATGTTGATGTGATTGTGAATAAGTTAAAGCATGATCAATGGAGAGGTGTTTGAAGTAGAGATGACAAAGGAGTTTGGATATGTGTTGCAAAATTCTTTGAAGAGTTGTTGGGCTGTCCATCGTGTGGAGGCTCTCAAAAGGTTCATTAATGGGGATATGGTAGTATAAAAAGAGCTCAGTAGAAAGGAAAGAAAGTAATTTGTCATTCATGCAACTGTTCTACGATCACAAGATTGAGCTCTGTTATATTTTAAGCTGAACTTCTGTGACACGTCATGCTTCATTATCTGCATATCAATTTTTTATGTACAGTCGTTTGTGTGCACTCAATGAGTGTTTGATGGAGATTTGGGTTTGTGATTTGGAAATATATCACAAAATTACTGTGAACACAATTAGCATAAACAAATGAAAGAGATGTGAGGGACAGGAAACCCACATTTGTATATTGATGTTGTCATGCGTGATGACAGTCTGTTTGCTTTCACCGGAATCCGTAGAAATGTTCAGTTGTACAACATCGGGATTCACAGATTCATAAAACTGTCCAAAGTGTATCACCAACTTGACAGAGCGTGAAGTGAGATATGAGATGAATGAAGGACAAAAGATAATGTACACCTCAGTATGCTAGATATTATGAAAGGGATTTCACAGTCCCATGCTGCTTTCGGAAATATATCACGGAATTACTGTGAACAGAATTAGCATGAACAAATGAGAGAGACATGAGAGATGGGAAACTCACATTTGTACATTGACATTACAACACGTGATGACAGTCTGCTTGACTTCACAGGATTCAGTAGAAATGTTCACCTATACAACACTGGCATTCACTGATTTATGAAACTGTCGAAAGTGTGTGACTAATCCGATGGTGTCATATCCCAAAACCATGCTAAGTACAACTCCGGATCTCCACACTGACGATCCACATACTCCGGTATGTATTCACTCTCAGGGCAATCCAGACTTCTGGATATCCATCTCCCGCATCTCTTTCACCTCGCCCCTTGTTCCTTTGTCACCTGTACTACTTCACGTACCTACGACTTGACATTCTCTCTGCCTCTGTCCGCAGTATGTACCAGATTCCATACTCCACTTATGTATATATACTCCCATACTCCATACAATACCTCAGTTTGATAATCACATTAGACTTACTCCTCTCTCCATGAGCCTTAACAGGCTCTGCTCCGACCTCACTCCAGTCAGGCTTGTGCACACCCGTGCCAAGCCCTACCCCCTATTTACCTTCCTCCGAAATATGGGACCGTGTGGTAGACAAGGGTGCACCACATAAGGTGAAGCCAAGTCCCACCCACACTCAACTCCAGACTCCCCTGGAGTTAACCCCGGAGTAAAACTGGTCTTAACAGACGGAGCGTGAAGCAACATATGGGACAAATGAGGAGCAAAAGATAATGTACACTTTACGATGTTGGACGTTATGAAAAGGGTTTCCACGCATGTAATACGGGATAGCAGTACAGAATTGAACCACAGTGGAAAGACATCAGATAAATGAGGCATGAATACCATGGGTTACCTGTCTCACCTGTGAAGATGAGTATTGTATGTAGCGAAAGTCTCAATATGATGCACCTCATTGGTACTTAGGTCTTGTGAATATGATGGCTCTATGAGTACTATAAGAGTAAGTGCAGCAATGCGAGCGATTGCAATTCTGATTTGCAATTTGCTGTGTTTGACAGGTTGCAAAATGACCATCTGAGTTTTTTTATCAATGACATCGCACGTTCAAGCAGTGTATTACTCTGTAACTATAAATATTGAGTCATCCATAATGTCGCATGAAATAGAGGAGTTTGTACCAGGGGGACGTTGTCATCAACGACATTCCCATGTGAGAGTCACGGAGAGGGGATATGAATCTTCTGCTCAATGCTGTTCAGTCCGTTGGGATTCAATATTTCATTGCGTTATCTGCTCAATGTCAGAAACTGATACTGACTGTGGGGTAGCTGATAGTGCACAGCAATCTGTTAGTAGTGAGGGTGACAGAATGACAGTTATTGATTGCGTTGAAGATGATTTTTGCTGGATTTGACATAGGTCTCATTGGAAACATGGGTTTAGATTAGAAAGACATACAGTGACTTCCAAAATTGAGTCAATGTTTTGAGATTTTGAAGTGTTTGTTATATAACTCAGGGGAAAGAACAAAGAGAGCCAAAGTGTAAGTAGGTGGGGGGAAGCACATGCTCCTGGCTATGTGTGAAAAAAAGATTGATGTAATTTGAATATGTATCCATAGAGATATAGTTAATTCAATTCAATATGTTATTGACTCAATTGTGTAACTACCTATCACATCTGTCAAAGTTTGATAGCTGTCATATGTAACCCTTGATGGAAGCATGATTGATGGTTGCTATAGTTACTGTATCATAGTAACCACCTTAACTAACACTATTTAAGCACTGTTTTCATCTTTCATGTCTTTCAGATTTACTATGCATCCTATTTTCTCTTCTAACAAAGAAAACATTCTTTTGATATAATGCCAGAGATGTTCAATGGGATTGAGATCTGGAGATTGTTGAGGCCAATCCAGGACTTTGATATTATTGTCTTCCATCCACTTTGTGGCCTTTTTGGAGGTATGTTTGGGGTCATTGTCCTGTTGAAAGATAACATCCTCCAAAGAAAGTCCAGATTCCTTCAAGTTAGGAAGCAAGTTGTCCACCAAAATGTCCATATATTGGTTGGCATCCATCCTCCCCTCAACCTTTGCAAGGTGCCCAACACCTTCCCAACCCATACATCCCCATACCTTAATATTTCCTACTCCAAATTTCACTGTTTCCTGACCCTCTCTGTTAATAAGCCCCTCACCTGCCTGTTTCCATACCTATTCCCTTCCATCTGACCCTATCCTGTTGATTTTGGTTTCATCTGACCAAACAACCCTCTTCCAGTCTTCAATAGACCATTCCTGATACTTCAGGGCAAAGGCTAAACACTTCTTCTTGTTTCTTACAGCAAGAAGTGGCTGTTTCCTCTTTGTTACACCCTTGAATGAATATTTTTTAAGAACTCTTCTTACTGTTTGTGAGGATACAGGACTGGGAATGATGAAAGTGAGGTTGTGGGTAGCCTGGATAGCATTGGCAGCCCTTCCTGTAGTGATTTGAGTGAGGATAGCATGCTGAGAAGTGGCTGAAAGCTTGAAGAGACAGCCAGAAAAAGGTCTAGATCTATTGGGCAGGAGATCCCTGAGTACCCTAGAGACAGTAGACTGGCTGACACCAAGTTTGGAGGCAATAGAGCAACTAGAATAACCATTAGAGGACAGAGAATGAATGTTTTATTTTTTAGAAGAGGAAATGAGATGCATAGTAAATCTGAAAGACATGAAAGATGAAAACAGTGCTTAAATAGTGTTAGTTAAGGTGGTTACTATGATACAGTAACTATAGCAACCATCATGCTTCCATCAAGGGTTACATATGACAGCTATCAAACTTTGACAGATGTGATAGGTAGTTACACAATTGAGTCAATGACATATTGAATTGAATTAACTATATCTCCATGGATACATATTCAAATTACATGAATCCTTTTTTTACACATAGCCATGAGCATGTGCTTTCCACCATCTACTTACACTTTGGCTCTATTTGTTCTTTTCTCTGAGTTATATAACAAACACTTCAAAATCTCAAAACATTGACTCAATTTTGGAAGTCACTGTACATTATTTGCTGTGCAGCCTATATTTAGTGTTGTTGGTGAGTGTGAATAGCCTGCACAGTATTCACGAATGACTAACTGAACACGGGAGCGTAATGGTTGGTGTGAACATTTGTTCACTGAAGTGGAGTATGGTGTGAAAACGAAAAGCAGCAGCACTTCTGCTCGCGTTCATTTGTGTGAGCATAGTGGAATGTCCGTTGCTAATCCAGTGTCGAGCTTGCCTTACAGTACCATTGAAATATATGACATGAATGACTCAGTAAAAGATGTGAGTGGTACGGTAGGCTGATCACGTAGTTGAGAAACACATGTTGAGAATGTATGATGCATATCTAATTGTTACGCAAAAGAGCATGAGCACAGTACTGTCTGTGTTAAATAGCATAAGCAAATGATAAGGAAAAGTGAGTGGTGTTTGTGCTCATGTAGATTGATTGCAGAGCCCTTTCAGTCATATTGCACCAATAAAGACAGTCAGCCAATGGTTGCAACTAGGCCGTTTATGACGGCCAGCCAATGTTGGGCTGAGCTACAGTGATCCACTGAAGGAAATTGATGGGCTCATGGAGGGATGATAGAGATGGATGGGCCGAGTGTAGATATAGTAAAGGTGGTAGTGAAATACAGTAATGAAAGTATAAACATAAAAATGGATGGGCCGATGAGGATGTCGGAAGTGTGGCCTAGACACTAGATGCCAATAGTGCTGATGGGCTGATGGAGTAAATACCAATCCATCCATCTTGGAATCCCTTCACTTGGCCCACCGATTCATGTTGGAATCTCTCTCATCAGCCTACCTATACATCTTGGAATCTCTCTCATCGGCCCGTCTATTCATA
>JBBPOH010000654.1:0-11486 GCA_038091335.1 Phylloporus arenicola | reverse complement strand
TCACGAGCAATTCGGACGTCTTAGCACCCATTCATCGCGTCTTCGTGCCCTTTGGGAAAGAAGAGGGGACGGGTCGGTGGTTCCGTACATTTCGTTTCTTTCCTTGTCTTTATACCCTTTTTGATAACGATGGAACAGAGAACAGTCCCAAATTCGTTCTGCACTTGACTGACTTTTAGAGCGTCTGCCCTTTTTTCGTCGCTTCCAGTTCTCCAAGGGTTCTGAACTTCTGACTATTTGACCATTGGCTTTTACTAGTTGACACCACTGCACTGCTCGGCGCCGAGATGGTGCTTGAAACCTCTGGAGGTACATTTAAGTTAGTCAATTGAATTGCTCCTCTTACGAGACTAAGCTTCACGAGGATAGCCTGTTCCACGAGCATCTAGTTGTCTTGACCGGTCTCTGCTTGCGCTCACGCCGCGCCCGTCCGTCGTCCGCCTTCGCCCTGAGGGCTTGTGTGTACTCTCGATCGCTTTGCTGTTTCAATCAGCTGCCCCCAACGCGCTCGTGAGTAGTAAAATATTATCTGCTAGGGCTAGGCGTGTACTCGTGCATGTGCACGCGCTCTCACCTCGACGATTGAGTTGCACGCTGCGCCCACCCAACTCCGATGCGCTCGCTGGGACCCACCCTCGGCCCCTCTTGCGCATCCATAGGTACGAATGTGCACGCCCACACATGCACGTCGTTCCCGTTCCTATCTCGCCCCTGTCGCGACGGAGGACGAGCGAGATTGCGTCGCGAGCGAATCCCTCAGAGTCTGGCATATTCTCTGCCATGTACCCAGAGCCTAATTTGCCGAGATATATGGATGGATATCTCTTGACGTACACTCAATGGAGCGGCTGCCTTGCTGACGGGCTCAAAGGATGACAAGGATTTCTCGCGTCCTTCTTTGGCACGGCTGTGTCGGTGTCGGCATCTAAGGACGCCGGTTCGGCATGAGGTCTAGATCAATCGGAGTACAAGTTAAATTCATCGGACTTCCAAGATTTACACAACAAGAATAGAGATTTCTTAGTCCATTTCTGTTAGGTTTTACTACGATCATCTATCTACTGAATGGCGGTACGTGAATGAGTCATCATCCTCTCTCGACTTCCATGCCAATCTCTCTTCTAGAGTTATGAAGGATCGCTGAGCATTGTATTGAATGCCTACTCCAAGCTCACTCACCAAGAGTTGGTCCTCTTCCTCAAGGTCCGCAACCTCCCTACACTAGGCGCAGATCCGGAACTGGTATCGCGGTTGGCGCACCACGACTTCCACACATATCACTTCCCAACTGCTTCAGTAGAAAGTCTCGCGTCCTCCGAATCATTCGACGACATAAAACCAGACTCGGACGCGCTCCAATCACGCACGCCAGATCTCCCAGTCGAGATTCTGGCGGACATCTTGGATCATCTAGGTAACTGGCCGCTCTGTCGTGCCCTCGGGATACCCACGTCCCTGCCAGTACCCCACGAATGGACCAACGCAGGTGACACGGATCTTGCCATGCTCACCGGCTCCGTGTCACTCATCCGTGCGTCTGACCCTGACCACAACCCACCTACCCAGCTTGGTGCTGCGGCTGCCGTGCGCTTTGGCTACGTCAACGTCCTCGAATTTTTACTCACACAACACCGGCCCGTCTTTCTCTCCGTCTTCAAGGACGACTTGATCCCGATCACGGCTTCCAGGCATGGTCGCATCAACGTACTCGCTTGGTGGAAGCACGGTTTCGAGCAACACCCCGACTTGGTGCTTCCCCCAAAGAAGGGCACGATTGCCGAGTCCATTGACAATGCCTCGCGCAACGGGAAGATCGCCTCCCTCGATTGGTGGACCGCCTCTCGTCTCACTTTTGAATACACAGAAGCCGCGCTTGAGCAGGCGAGCTCGAAAAACCACATCGCCGTCCTCGACTGGTGGAAACGACAGCATGACCAGAACCTTTTGCCTCTCAAAATTGGACGCGCTATGGACATGGCGAGCGCGGCTGGGCATGTTCACGTGCTTGAATGGTGGGCGAGGTCGCAGCTCGACTATCAATATGATCGCCACGTAATGCAGCACGCAAGTTGTCTCGGAAAGGTTGATGTTCTGGAGTGGTGGCTTGGTAGTGGATTACAGGTTGCTTTCGACGGAGAGGCTCTTACCGGGGCGACGCGCCATAATCGCAGCGAGGTGTTGGAGTGGTGGAATAAGAGCGGCCTGCCTATCCAATATCGGATGTGCGACATCGAGGAAGCCTTGGAGGACGCTATTGGAGGGGGAGACAAAGCCAGGCAATGGTGGAAGGAAAGGGGCGTGGATTTTAACGCAACTGATAAAGAGTGGATGAAATTGCAAAATTTGAACTAACGACTGCTTCGAATTCCCGAGTAGACGCCACAAATCGGATCCATGAACAGATACTTACCTCCCATTCCCTCAACTTACAGTCAACTCTCTCATAACCCATACCCCTTTGGGGGCCTGTAGTGCTTGCAGGACTAAAAATCACTCGAAGATCCTAGTAGACAGTTTGTAGTATGACCTTTCCTCTACATTTGTTCCTGGCCAGACATATCCCATTGAGTTGACAGTTTGGCTGTCAGTAGTGTTAGAGGTGCTAGAAGGGGTATGGGTATCTTCAATGTGTAACAATATTAGTGTTTTGGTTCAAGTTTTGCAACGTAGGTTGCTGGATAATACAGGTACACATTGTCCGTGAACAACATTCCCCACATAAATAAATGGAGTATGGAAGATGTACAGCGGATGTTATAGATCGTACATTCTCGCCCCTGTTATTCATCATGTAGGTGTCTGCAAAGAAAATGTGAAAAGATCGACGTCACTAGCATGATAGCGACGTACTGTCCCAATACTTTGTTCATGCGGAACATATCGATTTTGTCGACAGCAAAGACAGCACGGAGTGCGTCGTCACAAAGGATTTCCTTTCTGTTCGAAGGATTTTGGAGTTCGTGTCGACGAATATACTCCCACAACTTCTTGACCACCTGCGGGCGAGACATTTTCTCCACCGCAAGCACAGCAGACAGTGGATCGCTACAAAAACCCGGTCAAAACGCAGCTCACCGAGCGCAACGTCGCACATTGTATCACCTGAGGGTATATTCTTTTCCAAACCCGCCCCTTGGAGCACTCCGCTTTTTCGGTTTGGCTGACCCATCCTCCTCCTCCGAATCGACCGTCGCAGCGCTCTTCTTTGTCTTCCGCTTCGTTTTACGCGGGCTCGGCGCGCCCGCAGTCAGCGACACACCGCGCCTCGACCGGCTGTTGATCTCCGTCGACAACTTGCGTGCCAACGCCGCATCGCTCTCCTCCAGGCTCTTCTTGCTCTTCTTCTTCTTGGGCGACGCGGACACCTCGTCCGCGTCCGCGCCCTCGCCCGGTTCGATAGCTACCTCGTCATCCTCTTCATGTGCCCGCTTCGTCCCGCCGGACACAGTCTGGTTCACCTGCTCGAATATCTGCGCAATGACCTGATCCACGTCTGTGCGCCGCGTCTTGAGCAGCTCGGGGGTGAGCCCCAGAAACGCATACGCTGGGTTCTCTAGCAGCGTCTTGCGCACGCGTCTCGCGCTGATCGTGCTCAGGTCCGTGCCGGGTGCGGTTAGGATGCGTGCGATGGGATCCTGGAGCGCTTCGAGGTCAAGGCTCATCGTGCTCGTCGCTGTGCAGTCTCGGTGCAAATGCAGGGTGAAACTGGGAATCAGAAGTGAGACACCTGGCTCGGAGACGTGCAATGTGTGTCAAGCGACGCCAAAGGCGTGTAGACCGGGCTGGAACAAGGCTTATGAGTGCTCGAAGCGGTGCGACGTCGTCGCCGTCGTCAAGTAGCGACGCGCGCGAAGTTGACGGTATGGAATCAACCAACTCAGCAAGCAAGACCAAACAAACTGTACCGTAGAGATCATGTACAGATTCCCTTCACCGCCAGATGAACCAGTCTTGTCGCACAGGATCACCAGGCGGAGGAAACATCCCGAGATTCTGCCGCTGTTCCCCGGGTTCCCGTTCCTCCTCTTCTCGCCGTGCTCGCTCCACAATCCGGGTGCGGATGTAGATCAAGATCCCAACGGCAACACACAGCCCCACCAGCAACATGGTCTCCGTAAACTCGTCCACGTCCTCCTCGCCCCGATGCCCACCCCGTAACGAGGCATCAAAGTAGTCTTCGGGTCCAAAATCCCCGTCCCCTTCATTTTCAGCATTTCTCCTGTCCCTTGCCCACTTGAAATACATTAGCTCAAACAAAACGATCTGCGCGTGCAGACAAACCTGGACGAGATCCTCCTCTTCTTCGCGACGGGCTTCGCCCACCCGTCGCCTGTGGAATTCTTCTCTGGCTTTCCCCATGTACCAAGAACCGTCGTCCCGCCACTCGTCCTCCAATTCCTCGGCGGTAGGGACAACCCTCTCATCCTTATCCGCATCGGCTTGTGCGGCAGGAGCAGCATCAATTTCCCGTTTCAAGTCAGCCCGCTCCGTGATGGACACTGCGATTGGCTCACTATCAGTCACAGATCAGTAAAGCGATGAACGGAAAAGGTACATTTATCTTCGTCGTATCCCCATAGAGGAAGCCCGTTTTGTCCACCCTGAAGAGTATGCCAGATGCTTCTAGCATAAAGTTTAATCAGGGATAACAACACAGGGAGATACGCTTCGCTATTCGTCTCTAGTGCTTGGTCATAATGGCGCTTTGCGAGATGGAAATCCTGTGGTGACAAGGGATGTGAATCCACCTCGGTCCAGCGATTCTCAAGCAAACTCACCTGGGGCACACCAATGCCGTTTTCGTACATCCATCCTAGGTTCCACATCGCGAGTGCGCTGAGTTGCGTGTCCGCTGCACTCTGGTAATACTTGGCCGCCTTTTCCCAACGAACAGATTCTGGTTCGTCTGGGACACCAAGGCCATGGTAATAGTAGTCCCCGACTTTGACCAATGAATCAATATTGCGCTGTGCGGCTGAACGAGTCCACTGTGTCAGAGCCAGTCGTGCGGTATCATTCGATGCTTCGATAGGAGCAAATCGCGTCAGGCGCAGAATACTTCTGTCTATAAAGCGAAGTCGAACGTCAGCCAGATACATGGACCAACGATTGAGCTGACCTTGATCCAGGGCATACGCGAGATTGTTCTGGGCCACTTCCGAACCTCTTTCGGCTGCAATCCACCATTTAAGAATAGCCATTTCTTTACCACGCGCGGCTCCGCTGTTCCAGGCAAACTCAGCATTGTCAACGAGATCATCGTCCCAAACGCCACGCTCTGCAACCAGCTTGTAAAACGAAACAGCATTCGCGCATGAGCCGGCCGCATAGCCTTGCGGGAGCCCATTTGCATGCATATTCATCGTATGGATCTTGGCGAGGTAGAAGTGGGCTTCAAACGGAGATCCGTGACGAATGGCCGTCTCAAAGTAGGTTGCTGCCAGTTTGATCTCTCCCCTGCCTTCATTCAAACGTGAGATTATCCAACAAGGACCGTCTGATAGGCACGTACCATAGTGGTGTTTGCCAATGTGGACGAGCGCTTCCGCGAGTTCCTGTCCCGCCGCGTGCGAAAAGTATGTTATCGCTTTGCTGATGTCTTGGCGGCCTTTAACGAGACCATCTCTCCACATGATGCCCAGACCATTGTGGCACTCCCGATCACCGAACTCGGCTCCGCGCTCGAACCACATCATTGCTATCTGATAGTCCTGTTTCACACCCTCTCCGCGCAAGTACATCCTGCCCAAGTAAGCAGCACTCTTCGCTGCCCACCCGGGTTGGGTGACACCCTCCGCCTTGTCGTTCACAGCGTTGTGTTGAAGAGGACTGAGTGGATCCCGAGGCCAAACCTGGCGCGCAATTTTGAGAAAGTAGGATCGTGCGAGATTGAGATCTTGACGGATGCGCCCTACGCCTTCCGAACCGGAGCTGATCCCACCCGAGGCCGAGTAGATACTGCCCTGATAGAAGATCTTGCCCAACTTGTATGCAAAGTCCATTTCGCCACGATCGGCGTTGAACTGACGGGGATGGGATGAATCAAGACGCTGACTGCACGCACCGAAAACGTACCATGTAGTACTCTAGAAGATCCTCCCATGTTTCACCTGCAGCCTGGGCAAAACCCGCCTTTACAGCTGGTTTCACGACATTAAGCCCCGTCGAGGCAACGCTCGCACCCGGCCCATACACTCCTCCGTCCAAATCGGAGCGCCGTGTATGTGTGTACGGTAGGGTAAGTCCTCCCGGAGGGCCCGACAAGAATAACTCCATGGCTGTCAAAACATGTCAATGCATCTTACAAACGGCACAATGCAAGTCAATTCTTTTACCTGTATCGGCGGCTGCTTCATACCATTCCACGGCCCGGGAACAGTCTTCCAATGTACTGATGCCGCTCCAGTAACGGTATGCAAGTGCCATTTGAGCACCTTTGTGTCCCCCTTGAGCCGCAAAAGTGTAATACAACATAGCCTTGCCCTGATCTACCGGTACTGTATCTGCGTACCCAGTCGCGTAGAAGAATGCGAGGACTGCCTGCGATGACGCGTTCCCAGTCAAGGAAGCATGTGTAGAGAAATACGAGTGCGCAACCTTGGGGTCTGACGCAAAGTAGATGTTCGGGGGGAACTGTGGAGAACGCTCCTTCAATCCCAGGCATGATGCGAGACAAAAGGAAACGTACGAGAGACAAACGGGCAAGCGCGTAGAGTGCATCCGTATTCCCAAGCTCGGCCGAATATTGGAACAAATCAATCACCTTGATCGCCTTGGCACGCATCTCGTCGTCCTTTTTCCGTGCGGCTGCGGCCGAATCATCCATCCAAGAGAAAAGTCTAAAAGGAGATAATTTTTGATGAAGCTTGATCGCTATACGGACGGCACTTCCAAAGGGTCCTTGACCCTGCGCGCCAGGCAGATAAGAGGATAGGAACGAAGATGCTTGTGACGTGCTAGATTGCGAGAACGGATCATGGTCATAGGGTGGTGGATGCGCGGTGAGGTTGGAAAGCGTGATCATCGCAAGCTTGAAGGCACGGGTAGCTACTCGTATGTTAACCGGTCGCGTGCAATGTCAGCAGAAATGGAGCAGACCTTCAGATGCCCGTTCAGCGTCCGCCGGCGCGCGTCGCGGTGTCTTTGAAGTGGCCGGTAAATGACACTCACCACCTAGAATGTAAAGTGATGACTTACGGGTGTCTCGGGCACATCATAGGCGCCAGATTGAGGCGTGGCGTGGGGTTGCACCTGAAAGGGCGCGACAGTCAGAGGATGGAGCAATGGTTGAAAGTTCTGCTCACACTTTGGACCGAAAGCGACGCTTCTGGGTGCGCAGAAACAGATAGTGCAGCTAGGGCGACGAGGCCAAAGGCCAGCCACGCAGCTCTGCGTGTCCGTGTTCTGCAACGCGTAGCCATAAAGGAAAACGCGGCCTGACGCCTTTTGGGATTTGAAAGATGTGGAGGTCAGACACGTACCCGTTAGCACTGCCACAAGCTGACCCTCCTTCCAAGTCTAACCTCGCCCGTCTTTATCTAGGTAAGTACTGTACAACAATATGCTTGGGTATCAGGAAACATCAATGGGTATCTCTATCGAATCATCCAGTGCTCGGCTCCCTATCGCTGTCCCCAGGACCAAGTGGATAGCAACCAGCGCCATGACATTCCTCGTTCCGCTTGGTATGTCTACGCACGTAGTCATGCCGCGAAAATACCATATCACAGCCAGAACAACGCCATCTGATCTCCAGATGCTTCGCGAGATGCCGCCGCAGACTGCTGACTTTGAGTTTTTCCATGCATCCACCCCACCTGCAGTGACACCAGCTACCGTATTTTCCCTTCAAGCCATGGGCTTTACGGACGTGTATCCAGATCTCTTTGCTTCCTCCCTCAATCCACTCCCCGCATGGCCGTTCCTTGAATACCTCCCAGTTACACTGGTACCGCGAGGTTCTACTGTTATAATCCGCGTTGGTGGTATTCTGCGGCTGTAAAGGGGGTTCGTCCCCTGCACAGGATACCACGTGCAGAGTCGTTGATGACGTTGCAGGCACCAGCATACCAGACGGAAAAGGTGAATTTGGCATCTCCATCGGACCGGCAAGTGATGTATAATCGTCCCTCGTGCTGGTGACGGAGCGACGGTCATCCAGCTGTTGACTCATAGCACGCTCGTCGGCCGTTGTTCTCGGATGGGAGCTTGCGAAGTCGGACGAGTGGCCGCTAGACGACGCACGTCCAATATGATGATAGGGTCCGAGCTCGACCGCTATGTTGTTCGCCATCGGGAGGTGAGCCCCAAGACTTTGGCTAAGAGATCTCAAGAATTGAAGCTCGTGCGGAGCTGGCCTATAGAGCATTTCCATTTTTTTCTTCCAAATCTCAACCGCAAGTTGTACATACCCTGAGGAGTATTCTCCCTGTTGGTTAACGTTCATAATGGTGCTAGCCTCCCCGCAGAAGAAATCGTCAAGAGAAGACTCTGGATGAGAAAAATATGTGAGGCGGGGGAGTTTTGCCATGCATTGTGCGATGAGCCAAGTGTCCATGTTCACGATGCGTTGGCCCGCAGAATTTGTACGCGAGCTGGGCCGCCGATCTTCACAGGATAAATGCTGTAGTGATTTAAATATGCCGTAGTCTGCTCAGTGGTGCTTACATGTCTGTTGTCATCTGATCCTTGCGGATGTTAGAAGCGCTGGGGCACCGGCTTATTTCGTTCGAACCTCACCGGCGATATGAATCAAACATGAATCATCGGGTCCGACTAATCGGACATGGGCGAATTTGGCAGCCATGTCGTGCTGCCCATCAGAGTCCGTGCAATCCACTGGTCGGGCAGGATCATCAATCCCGAACCATAGCCACTGCACTGTCCAATGTTCTCCATGCGTCCATCGACACAGCTGACATTGAGAATCGAATAATATCTCAGTGGATCTGACAATCAAATAAATTCCCAAACCATATCGGGTCGAGGTTGGGTCGAGGCATATCGATCTTCCAATACCATCAAACCGCGCTATTATCAATAACCCGAACTTCGAATGCCGGTGTAACCGACGGATGTTTCCCGCATCCAGCCAATGAAAGTACTTTTCGGCGACAAAACTCACTCTTGCTACACAAGAGACACGCCACCAATTTGATCGCCGAGCAGATACTGAAGTCCTACACTTTTCCGTTCGTGATCTAGAAAGAAGCTGAGGATGCTTTACTCAGCCCTGGGCAAGAAGAGACATACATATACAGCTGAACTAGAGACACCTTTGAGCTTCTTACATTCCTGAATCACGTTTTGTCCCATAGTGGTATTCAACGTGCCCGCGTCGCGATGTTGTCGGAGATACCTTTGGAATATCATTAATGACTCCGTCCAGGGCGTGGCACGGACAGGCATAAAATATACTCACCGGAGGCAAGTTTCTTCTTTGAATTCCTGGTAGATCTTGCGATTGCTTTTACGCTTCAACGGGCAGGTGACACATCAGACAAAGCATCCGAGAGTCCGAAGTAAACCACATACCTCGAGCTTGCGTGCCGTTTCTTCATACTCATGGCTTTGATGGACCAAGAAATGATCCGCAAGAACGAAAAACGACATTCCAGAGAGATACATCTCATACAAACAAGCTGCCTTGTTTCCCCCATACCCAACAAAGCGCTCGTCACACCTGCAGCGTGAGAATGAGCACGGTAGGCAGTATGCGGTCGCCGGATCCCAGGGCGTACCAAGGCGGGCCATCCTTTTTAAAGACGACGTATGGTTCGTAAGCGGACTGATACTGCTTGATTTCGTACACCTCCCCTGGAGCGGCAACATAAAACCGGGGGTAATCGCTGCTGTTATGTCCCGGAGCCCAAGATCTATGAAACATGTCAATTTTTCCTGTTCGAACAAGCTCCAAGAGGTCCTGATAGATATATCTTTATCGATATAAAGAGAAGAGTGAAAGAAAAAAAACCTTTTTGCCGCTCGGAAAAACATTCAAATCGACGCCATCTCGTTGATTGACGTACTCGAATGCAGGAACTACCAAGGCTGCATGGCCACCTCGAAGCGCGTGTCCAACCTCGCCACTCAAACTGGACCGAATGTGACTCCGAAAGTCGGTGCAAATGGTGAAATCGACATCCAGCATCATGACAAATTCCGTACGTGCGAATAAACGAGCAGCATTGCGCCAAGTGTTTAATTGGCGAGCGAATGGGGAGAGGACAAGGTGTACATCGACAAACCTGGACATTCCTGGGATGGATGTATACAGGTCATGCAACGCATCGAGAACAAGTTGAGAATCGCCAGGTACCACGTGGACGGCAGCGGAAATAGGGCCTGCGCACGTTATATCAAGGGATCATCTCCAGGATGCTATTTCCCGTACCTCTATATCGCTTCGCTAGCTCCCCAAACACCTTGAATCGGTTGAAGGTTACGAGTGTGGTGATTGTGATATCATCGTCTTCAAAGGTTGCTGAACCTTTGTAGTAAAATGGGATAATCTTGCACGGTTGCAGACTTTGAGAGAAAGCCTTTGAGAGAAAGAGCGATTCTTCCATCGCGACTTGGTTACTCGGATGTCCATCGCTGGGGATCGCTGGCCAATAAAATGGCTCCTGCGGAAGGTCCAGGGATATCAAAGCCGGCTTGGAGCTTCGCAACTTTGCACCAGCTATCGTACCTGCAGAGACACGCGTGACCAAGGCTTCTATCTCCACGGCTGTGACCATCAGCAAGGAATATGATGAGTAGACAATAGCGCTGGTTATGTAGATGGCACCGAGCATGTGGGCGAGCCTCCTGGCCATGGCGGAATCCAACATGGCGAATGCTATTGGCACAAAACCAACCGAACAACGGAGAGACCCAGTTGGCCGGTTCCCTGGAATGTACATTGGTATTCAATTCCCGACGCGTTGGGAATATCCGATTGGTATGGAATGGATGTGTCCCTTTGCAAAGGGTGAGAAATAACCGTCCGTCTGAGATCTGAAAGCAGTGGACAGCATGGTAGGATGTCGTAGAGTTTGGATGGTAGCGGCTTTCAAGCAGGGCTAGCATAAGCGGACGCGATCCAGAGTCAGGTGGTGACGGTAGACAGTTCGCGACGCCGAGGACTTCATACTCACCTTGAAGCGAGGGAACAAATCATACGAACATTGTAGTTGGGTTAACAATGTTCGCACGACCGTCCTTGCTCCACTCATTTTAATTCACAGCTGCCACTTCAACGTCAGCGGAGGCACTGCATGAACTCCTTTTTTCACTTTTACTCAAGTGCCCGTGAGTGATCTCACGTAGAATGCAATGACAATAAGCATACTACGCTTCCAGTAAGACAATTGAGATCCTTCCCGGAGACGGCTCCCTCTGGATCCACCCGCAGGATCCAGACAGCATCGAGGCCGAGATGGCATTTTCTCCTTTCCTTTTCACCGAAGAGAACCTTGGTGTTCCACAAAAAATCCTTTACCGAG
>JBBPOH010000653.1:0-11488 GCA_038091335.1 Phylloporus arenicola | reverse complement strand
GAAAAAAAGATGAGAAAGCAAAGCAATGTGAACGGATTTCTGTTCGTCCCCCACCAACAAGAGGCCGTGGCCATCTACGATGCTGAGCAAACAAGGAACCGACATCCAGGACTAACCTCCCATAAAAAGGGGAAACAAAGAGCTAAAAGAAACAAAACGTTCAGACACACATGGTTGATTTGATGCAACAATGTAAGCATCCGACAACTCGTCTTCGGGGGTTGAGACGAACAGACTGTGAATAAAGTGAAGGAATGGTTGCTTGAAAAGAACATATCCAATCCAAGCCAATGAGGACATCGGTACTAGACCTTTGAAACAGAAGATCGAGCGAACTCGTCTCGAGAAACGTACTCCGGATGAACATCCGTGGTGAAGGTGTAACCATTATAACACGCTAAAAGCGCACCACGCCGCGATTGCGACTGATTGAAGACGATCGTACACCATACAGAAGGATCAAAGATTGCAACAACGTGAAGGCCGGGAAAATAGGCTCGATTCATTGTGAAGAGATGGAGAACGCCACACAATCAAATCCCCCCTCTACCGTGTGAAGAAAGTTCCTAACTGAGAGTGGCTGCTAGCGGCCAAATAGTAAAAATCCTGTGTCGCACCCTAAAAACCCACTACTTACGTAGCGGGGATCGACCCAGTGGGAATGAGGGCGCCACAAGCGCTGGTTATCGATGGTGGAATGGAAAGACCAGGATACAGATAATATCTGGCCATTTTGGAATACAACAGGGTACTGTACGGAAAACGAATCAGGACCTCGTAGACCATCGAAGATCAACAATGAGCTCGATACCCAAGGGACGCATATCGAGCTGACCGGGCGCCAACGATGGCTCTGGGGGTATAGAGGATGGGACGGCGGACGGTTTTACAGGAGGCGATGGGGCTGGATCAGCAACAGGAGTGGGTGATTGCGATGATTCGGATGTGTTGGAATGTCTGCTGAAAAGCGAACGCAAAATGGAGACCAGCGTTTCGTTTCGGACACTCGAGACGGTGGATGTTTGTTCGACTTGTGCGGGTGACGGTTCCACTGTGGCGGTAGCAGTTGCGTTATCCTGCTCGAGTGACTGTTTCCACTGTTTCTCGATCTGAGCAACGGCCCCCTGGATGCTGTCCGTCTCCCACTTTTGTACGTCATATGGTTCGAATAGCCCTGATGCAAAGTCGCACCAACATCTGTCTGCGACACGTATTATTGGAGGAGAAAAGTTGAGTGTGGTGAGATGGGGAGGCAGGGCAGTGTTCAGAGCATCGGAGAAGGTGGTGACGTTATGAGCCCATGGGCCGGAGAGGTGGGCATCGAGTGGGAACGACTGCCAATAACATGAGCTGAGAAAGAGTGCAGCGAGGAGTACGATGCAGTAAAAGCTAAGAACCGGTGAGCAGGAGTAGGGCGATAGTGTTACGATACGGACCATGGTCTAGCGTGGAGAGCGAGGGTGAGCAAGAACAGCACCAAAAAGTAAGGCGGGGCAGTGGGAAGAGGTAAAAGCAGCAACGGCAAGAACCAACGAGTGCACCTAACAAAGCGTGAGTGAGAATAGAATATCTTGACAAGACATACGCACCACATCGTCACTTTCTGAGCGACCGAATGTGGCTGTGCGGCTTGTTGGGACAAAGTCACGTGGACAAGTCACTAGGATTTCTTCATCGTTCTCTTCTCATCGTCCAACATCGCACCGCCATGTCGAAACATCCAGAAGTCCTCTGGGCTCAGCGCAGCAGCGCAAATGTATCAGAAAAGGTCTGTCGTCTGTTCCTCCTCTACTCGCCACCTTACCCCGATGCGTGTAGAATGTCATCTACTTAACGATCAACCTTCCCGATATCGACAAGGCGTCCCTCGAGTATAGCTTGACTGCCACTAAGCTATCCTTCAAGTCACGCACGAGGTAACGCCACTCATTGTCTGCCCCAACTCGTGCCTCATTCCAGTCCAGTGGTGGGGAGAACAATTACGAGTTTGACCTCGAGTTCTTTGCAGACGTTGATCCAGAGGCATGGTTTTCCCAGTTATTTGAACGTATTCTCACAGTCGCCCAGAAATCCACCAAACGCATCACGCAGCGAAAGCTCTTTGCGGTTCTCCGTAAAAAAGAACCAACATCCGATTACTGGCCACGACTATCAAAAGACAAGTTAAGGACACCTTTCATCAAGACCGATTTCGAAAAATGGGCCGACGAAGACGAGCAAGACGGACACCCTGGTCCGGATGAGGAGCTTGAGGCCCCTGGCGGATTCCCAGGAATGGGCAGTGACTTTGATTTGTCCAAGGTATCCATTTCGCGTTGACACACTCAATCGTTGATCAACCTTTGATGCAGTTTTCCGGTGACTTTGGTGCCGGTGCCGGTGCTGGCCATCCAGAGGGGGGAGATAATGGCGTCGAAGAAGAGTCGGACGATGATGGTCCCCCGCCTCTTGAGGACCCCGAGTTAGCCAAGTAACGGACCGCATTGCTTGATGGGCCGTAGTAGCCCAAAAGATGTACTATGTAAACTAACACAGTGACCGTAGTTGCACATTATGTACTTACATCGCTCAGTTTTCAACCACGATGACCAGTGCAAAGGTAGAGGTCCCGTTGATGCCGAATCACTCTGCGGGGAGCGCCAATCCCTCCGCCTCACTCTCTGCCCTCTGGGGTTACATTCTTCCCGCACTCGACCACATCGTCCGTTCCCCGACCAACACCGTCGACAAAGCACCCGCCATCGACATTTCCTACCACATGGGCATCCATACCGCCACATACAACTACTTTACCGCCCAGTCAGAGGCTGCGAACGCCCACGCAGACCGTGCTGTTCACAGAGCCAGGCAGGCCAGCGGCACAGATCTCTACGAGCACCTCGACAAGTACTACGCAGACCTTGCGCGGGAGCTGCTCCTCGGTGCACCCGAGGACGGCACCACGCTCGTGCAATACATCGTCCCGTGCTTCAAGCGCTACAGCGTCGGCGCACACGCCGTCAACCGACTCCTCAACTACGTCAACAGACACTATGTTAAGCGCGCAGTGGACGAGGACCGCGGCTGGCTCACGCTCAGCGACATCTTCGATGCCGTCGCCAAGTCCGTCGGGGAGGGTGACACGCGCGAGAAGATTGCCAAAAAGCTCAAGGAGAGGAGGGTTGAAGAGCTGAAAAAGTGGGGGTACGAGGGAGATGGCTCGGCCCAGTCCCTCGCCCTCGCCGAACAGCGTGCAGAAGCCGCGAGTACTTTGGATCGCATTGTTCAATTGGAAGCCCTGGCATTGAGGAGATTCAGGATAGAGTTTGTCGAGCCCTTGATGGCCGCGCCTAAGATGAAGGGGAGGAAACGGAGATCAGGTCCTGCACCCGTCGGAGACAGGTCACATCTTCCAAAGAGTCGACTCGCGCGTGCTGTGCGAGAGCTATTGGAAGTCCAGGATATAAATCCAGATGAGCGACTTAACCTCGCAACAGCCCTCGCGGCGACCTTGTGCGCCATTGGTGTTCGTAATGGTCACCCTCTACGAAAGAAACTGGATAAATTCCTCATAACGGGGACCCCTTGAGTGGGTCACTTCGTCCCTCTTTAAAGTAATTCATTGGTTTTCTGGCAATCGTAAATGTCAATAACTAGAGCGTGCAGGAGTATAATTCCCTGATATCCCTACGGTCCCGGTTTCTGACCCTCTTGATTGCTCCCTGTTGAGGACACATTCAAAAGTGCCTCCATATCTGTCAAACTCATGGCGAGCTTTGACAGGTTGGACAGATCTAGCGTGGACAGATCGAATCCGCCCACGCTGCTCTGCATGCCAGAGCGAATGAAACCAGGCACCAACGATGATGATGGGACGGTACTGCTCCTGGGATGCGGTCGATTATTTCCATTGCTCGCCACAGAACCAAATCCTTGACCACCATGCTCGCTGCGGAGAGCGCCCAAAATATCCATATCCATGTCGTCGTCTGTCGACTCCCCTTTTCGAGCCCGCCTAGCTTCATTCGCTGACAGTGGTGCGCCCGAGTCAGCCGTTTCGGGAGAAAACAGGCTATCCACTGTCGCTTGCTCATCTATGGAGTCTGGCGCATCACCAAACAGGTTCGTCATGTCCGACATCTCCATATCAATGCCATCGAGATCAAGTTCGATGGGTTTATCGGCAGTATTACCCAGGGCGGGGTCGACGCCGGTCATCATCGATGGACTGTCTGGCTCTGTGAGGTCAATGTCGACGCGCTGATTAGCAGCTGCAGCCGAGGCGAACGCAGCCATCAAGTCAATGTCCGCCGTCGCTGTCAGGCGAGCTGATTTTGGGGCGAGTGAAACGGGGGACGGGACGAGACCCTTTGGGAACAAGGCTACCTCCTCTGCCGAGATGCGCATGGAAGACGAGGAGAGGTCAAGCTTGAGCGGGAGAGCACTTCGATTGAGAGACGATAACGAGATGGCAGATGTGCGACGCATGGATATGTGTGCCGTCGGTCCTTGCGGGGAGCTTTGACCCGGGGCGACGTCACCTGCCTCTACGGATGGTACGGGTACTTTGGGTGTTCGCGCTGCAAGAGCAGCTTGTTCGGCCTCTCGCGCCCGACGTGCCTCGCGGGTCAAATCTCGTTTCAAGACTGAAATGGCACGCAACTAGCAGGTCGGTGGTTAAGAAACGCGATGAGTGATTGAGGGTGGATGCTCACCAACTGGGATTCGATGGCGTCGCAAATCTCATCGTATTGTTCGAGTTCGCGACCAAGAGATGCTGTTAATGTACGTGGCGGGTGCGGGGCATACTTGTGGATCCCCCTGTCAGAGGGAGTAGTACCAGGACGATGATGCATGAATGGTCATCTACTCACAATCTGTGTGCGCCGGCATGGAAGGAATAGATCTGGCCAGTTTTTACAACTGCATTCTACTAGAATGAGATGCAGACTTGGCCCACGATTGAACATGCACTTGCCTTGTAGCAGGACGACAGCGCGCGAGCCTCACGCTCCAGTGCAACACTTTGAGCTACTGGCGCGGGCGGTGGTGGCATAGCGCCAGATGGGCCCGCCACCGGTCCGTATGTAGGCGTAGAATCACTAGGTTGCATAGTTGGTGGTCCAGGAAAGGAAAGGGCCACCTTGGTCCTACACTCCACACACCCGGCACGTCGCTACGATTCAGGTATGTGTTCACCGACAAATCGACCCTGCTATTGACAGGAATCTAGATATGGCGCAGGATGCGTTGACAACACCTGGCTCGACCAGCTTCGACCCGGACTCGAAGCAACGTCACGGCGACGTGAGTCTTGCCCTGCGCTTGGGGTCGCGTGCACGTTGAATCGACTCTCTTTTGCACCAGGAATACTTTCAGTGCCGCCTTCGACATCTTATATCCATCCAGATACGCAATCTCACACCCTTTCCTGTCCGTGACGCTTTTGCCTCGGCCCTCTCCCAACCTGCGACACATTCTCAGTTTACGCCTCTGGGGAACCTATCTGACGACCTTGATGTGACTCTGCTGCGTAAACGATCACGACGAGTATCTGCCACTTCCGTCAACACCGTGAAGAATGTTTCTGCGGATGATGATGAAGCGAGGGCAAGCGGGGAGGGGAGGGCGCGGCGAAGGGCGCCGTCACGCGTGGGCTTTGCTGGTGGAGGAAGCATAGGACAAACCTCTAGCTCCGGGAACGCCTCGTCCCGCTCATTGGCGACCAACACGTCCATGAAACAGAGTCGAGTTCGGACAGCCTCTGCCATGTCCTCGCATGGTCTCTCGGCAAGCTTTTCCTCTGCAACCTCTGCCAATCCTCCCTCCAACATCCCCGTCTCAACACTCTATTTCGATCACTCACAACGAACGCTGGAGAAGGTCGTCAGGTCGCGTCTTGTGGAAACGTTTGTCACAATTTCTATCCCCGAACCACCACCCGCTTCTCCGTCCCCGCCGTCGGTCAATGGGAAACCAAGATCCCGCGCTGACAGTGGACCATCTCCATCCCCGGCTGCATCGGCGACCCCTCCCAACGCTTCGACGCAAGCGGCCCGGAAAGGAGCAAGAGCATCTCGATCAGCCAGCATAGGAACAGGAAAGATGATGCTCTCCACCTCTTCAGCTTCGCGTGTATCCACATCAAAGGCAAAGTCACCACCGGTGGCACGGCAAGTATCGGGATCATCGTCAGCCATGAAGACGCATAGGCTTTCGTCTTCTGCTCCGATGCAAAAGTCTTCGAGCCACCAATCTCCCCTGCCATCTCCCCCGGAAGCACCCGTGTTCCCCAAGGTCCCAAACTACATTTCACCCATACATCGACCGTCTACAAATCCACTTTACGCTCTCGACGCATCCTCTCAATGTGATTTCTCAGAACAAACAAATTTGAGCGCGGACAGGGTCAAACTTCAGCTTTGGGCAAAAGTTGATCCTAACGCTGTGCAATTCGGAAACTCCAAGGGTAAGCAAAAAGACAGTGACGACGGCGGAAGCTCTTCCGGAAGTCCTCGGTGGAAAGTGTTGGAAGAGTGGACTTTCGCCTTTTCAGATTTGATACCACTGTCTCCCGAAGTAGGTGAGGAAACTGATATAGTGCGCCCATTGCTCACTTTTCGCATTGCTTTCCCAGCTGGAGAACCATCCGTCGCAGTTACCGTCGAACACGCTTGTAATGACCTTCCTGCCGACCGGCCAAAGCTTTCATTTGCCACCCCCTGCTTGGTCCAGTTCCCGATCCCGATCGAGATCGCCGTCACCGTCGGGTTACAACACGGATCCTGAATTGGAGGGGCGCAGATTGGTGCAAAGTACAGAAGGAATCCCATCGATATCCCACGACATGATACGGAGCAGTCAGCCATTGTTGAGTATTTCCCGGAGATCCCGTAGACTGGATGCAAGGACGTCCAATTTGGAGGAGCTTTCGGAGTAAGCAGATCCAAACAGACCACTACTGCGCCGCTTAACTCGCTTCTTCTAGATTGGTGGCTTTACAAGCTCGTACACGAGACACAGAAGAGTCACTGCGTGATGTCATTAAAGAAATCGATCTTTGTCTTGGCAAAGACCATGTTTTAATTTCGGTACGTCCTTCGCGTACGCGGCAGCAAGATTTGTTTGTTATGTAATTGCCGCAAGCCTGACTTATGTTCGCAGAGACGCGAAATCTCCGAACGTCAAGCGCGCATTGAGGACCGGCAGGCCGAAATCCGAGCCATGACTGAAGGATCAGATCGATGTAAGTTGAGATCCGCTTCGTTTGTTCCGTCATGCAGCACGTTTTTCACCTTGTTAGTACGTGACGACCTTTCCAGTCGCCGGTTGCAGATCCGGATTCGGCGAGACTGTCTCGCAATGGCAAAGAAATTGCAAGCCCAAAAGTTGGCCGCGTCCTCAGATCAAATAGCTCAGGTCACCGAAGAGCGGTGGGTCTAGCCAGGCTGCAGTTCTTCGTCCACGTTAATCTATCCCATTAGAAGCAACCTCATTGCCATTCGAAACCGCATTCGACCCATTCGAACATTGCGCATATCAACGCTCGCTACAATATACCCAATCGAACTTTTGTCCTCCTCGGAACTCCTTTTCACGATTCTTGCTGTGCCTCTGCCCATTCCCTTTAGTTCCAATGATCCCGCGCCGCCGTTCTCGCTCTCGTCTCACAAGGAGGTTACGGAAGATTCGGTGGCCACGGCTCTTGGCTACGCGGCCCACCTTGTGCAGCTGCTCTCCGTGTATATGGGAAAAGGTCTTGTCTACCCAATCACGTACATTGGGAGCAGGAGCCTAATCAGGGACAATATCTCAGCGATGGTTGGCCCCCGAATGTGTGTCAGATCTTTAGTCCTAATATGGTCAGCGGACTGATGAGCTGTAGGTTCCCTCTCTTCTCAAAAGGCGTGGATACGTATCGATTCGAATATGCAGTATTCCTGCTTAACAAGGATATAGAAATGGCAAGTTTGATGTAATCCACCATAACGACAACTCACAGGTACTTTAGCTTATGACAGATCGCGACCTGCGAGCGCTTGATATGCGACATACGCTAGCTAATCTGAAAAATTTGCTACTCACACTTACTGACGGGGAGTGTGTGAGTGACCAGTGAGTCCAACGTTCTCTCAGCTTGAGCAGGTTTGATAATGTGCCAAGTAACCCGCGATATCAGGACTCGCCCTCTACGGCGGGTCTAGCCACGCCCCCTTCTCCAGCTAGTGCCAACCTGGCGTCCGAAACGCCGAAAGCGGGCAGGAGTCCATGCTCGCCAACGACTGAACTACCTCAAGAATCAGATAGTAGTGCGAGCACGCCAAAAGCTGGCCCGGATGAAGGCACGAGTACGCTTTACTCGAAGCTTTCCCTCGGATTTCCGCCTCTTCCGGGCTTCTTCCGATCACGCAATTCACCGAGCATTCTTCAAGCATCGGCGAAACACGCGAGAGACACAGCAGAAGAAGGCGATGCGTTTGTTGTCACGACGGACACTTTGGAAGATGCGGGGTCAGGTCACGCCGGGAAGCCAGAAGACGATGATGATCGGGGTACGATCAAAGGTGTGATCATTGACGCTGTCGAACAAAGTACAACCCCGCAGCTGAAGGCAGAGGATGGACGGGCCTCTAACGAGGAAAAGATTTCTGATCCAACGTCGCTGACTGTCGTTTCTGTGGAATCATTTGTTTAATTCTTTTTTCTTCTTCTTTATAATGGGAGCGAGATCGCCGACACGTTAGAGCGTATAGCCGCGCGCGGGGATGACAAAAGTGTTCAAGGGATGGAGTGAATTAAATAAACGGCGGACTCGCTGCTATTGGTTGGTTAATTCAATCGGAAAAGAAATAAAAAAGAAATAAAAAACATATCGGACTTTGAAAAAAAAGAGGGTAAACTGTGCCCTTTTTCGATTTCCACGCGCTACCGAAGTGCCTTAAATTCGCAGGTCTTAACTACACGACATTCAGCGTCCTCTCTTGCATTGCGCTGCAAAAAACGTCGGACACTTCAAAAGGTATGTCCTCCTCCTCGTTCCGTACATTACCCTCATTGCTTTCGCGCGTTCTACCCACCAGCCCTCTGGCCGCATTGTACCATCAGTCCATTCTAGAGCGGCTCAAAATTGGCCTCAAGGTCGGCTCGTTACCCTTTACTCCTCGTGCACCGTCACATTAACGTCCCCCACCACAGGATTACCACACTGTGCAACTAGCATTACCGTTTCCTAATTTCCTTTCTTCGTTCAATCTGTTTTCTGTCTTCAAATTCTTCTCGAATAAAAGGCGGCCTCTTTACTATTCAAGATGAACATTGCCGAAAGCATTAATCCTTCTGCCGATAATCGTACCTCTGATGGGCGAAAGCAGAGTCCTCCCGCTTTCCTCGACCTCGCAGACTCGGTGTGTACGTTCTCCCCCGGTGGTGTCCATTTCTGACCTGGAAATACTTCTCTCAGGCTGCGAGGCTCGGTACTAACATGCCTGACATGTCAGCTGTGCGTTTCACTCGTCCTCTGCAGCTCGTTCACTAATCGGCATTTAGCGGGTTGAACTGAAGCGTTTGGAACATGAACGCCAGCGTACTATCCAGCGGAAGATGTTCGAAGATCAAATGCGAGTTTTGGAGCAGCAGCAAGCGCAGGAGCTCCTCTGTATCCCCTACGACTCCGTTGGCATAGCTGTCTCTGCCCCGACTACTCCACCGCGCGTCAATGCAATTTTGCACGGGGACAATTTCATCAGGTCGGCCCTCTCCCATTCTTCGGTCGACGTCGAGATTCTCTCCAAAGCCGTCGGTTCTGCTGTTGCCGACAAGCGCAAGTCCGTTGCTTATGCGCCCTCTGTCGACCTTTCGCCTGAGCTTGGATCTGGCCACGTTGTCAATGGACAGTACAATCGTGCTGGTGCAAAGAGTATGCCTGCCAGTCGTCGTACCTCAACGAGCAGCCATGACGAAGAGTTGATGGAGCATTTTCGGGGCATGGCACTCTCTGGGGAGAGACCTACCCGGGCTACGCCAAGTCCTGGTGCGGTAGCACAATCCATCATGGCTAGAGTGCGGTATGACGAGGATGATCATATGCATCCTGGTGAGCAGTACAACATCGGCATGATGCTCGACGAGCAACTGGACCAGGAGATGCATAGTGAGTTCACGTTGTACCATATTTCGTCGCTTGTGCCTCATGTTACGAAGATGCCATGAGGAATCTTCCGACTTCGGACGATGACAAGTATACATCCTATGCGAATAAGGTACGAATCGCGTTTGAGAGCGGGTATCGTTTTTCAGGCTTTCCTTAGATTTCAACATCTTCTGCGGCATTGGATCTCGCGCATCGTCCTCAGACCTCCCCGCGCAATTCTTTTGCCGTTCGTGGTGAAAAATCTTCTGAATGGCCACAGTTTCTTCGTGGCCCAGATGTCTTGAGCGCCAAGACCGATCGTCGCACAGTGACAAACCCCACCCTCACGTTGACCTCTTCGGCGGATCTCAGTGGGAAGATTGCTGGCGTCGTTTCCGGGACGTCGACACCCCACATCGGGCAGCACTCCCAGATGAACCTTGGTTCATCCGCAGCTCCATCTTCTCGTCGGGGTTCTCCTTCCGGTGCTCTCGACGGTCTTAGCACTACAACACGATCAGTTCCCGCGACGCCTCTGTCCATCGCCAATGGCAGTAACCATTTGTTGCAAACTCCGGGGACCCCTCTCACTCCGGATGCTCAAAGTATGAGTGGTCGTTTGTCATCACAGGGAAACCATCACCTGGACGAGACTGCAAAAGGCGAAATTCAACCTTCGTTAACTCGACTATCTTCTGGCCAATTCAGTGAATCCGGCCTGTCATTTGAGGTATTTCATCATCTATTGCTATCACTAATGTATCTCACTTTCATATAGCAATACGGTGTTGATTCGGTCTACGGTCTCACTGGCCAATTGGATAATTCTCGTTATGGTACTTATGGATTCGAGGCTACCGGCCGAAACGGTCCTGCGGCAAACGGTGCCAGTGGGTCAACCGCATTGTACCATCATAATGGAACTCGTTACGGCCTTGGCCTCGGGCGTGGCGGCGGACCTGATGGGAAAATGAATGGTTTGCACGGTCCGAAACATAAGCGCGGTGATATGGATCGTAAGTTCCTGACTTGGCCTGTTAGACGAACTCAGGGTCATGCTTCCCTCAGTCAACCGATTTGCCGGTACTCGCATCGAGGACCTCCAGGGTGAAATTCCAGCATTGTGCAAGGATCAGCATGGCTGTCGGTATCTTCAGAAGAAGCTCGAGGAGGGTGTTCCGGAACATCGTGACATGATCTTCCGTGAAACCTTCGGTCACTTTGCCGATCTGATGACAGGCAAGTGCATTAAATTCATTACGTCAGCTGTCATCCTGACAAGGCGAAGACCCTTTTGGTAACTATCTGTGCCAAAAGCTCCTGGAATATTCTACCGACGAACAGCGCAATGTTATCTGCGAATCGGTCGCGCAGGATTTG
>JBBPOH010000652.1:0-11494 GCA_038091335.1 Phylloporus arenicola | reverse complement strand
CACCCCGCACGCTATTCCCCGCTCCACCATCGTGTTTTTCAGCTGGCAGGTCCGTCTCAGGTGTGAACACGCGTGTTTCTTTGTAGCCAGCTTCACGGAGGAGATCCTCGAGCCGCTCATATGTGTTGGAGGTGCCGCGCCTATGGAGTGGCACTCTTCCGAGCGAATCTGGATAGCGATTTGTCTGGCGACATCTCGAGGGTGTCAAAGGGGAGGGCGAACCCGTCGAAAGTGTAGAGGTCGGCGTGAGATGTGACGAAAAGTCATTCTGAGAAGGGAGGGGGTCGCGAGCGTCCGTAGACTATTGGAAAACGAGATCGATTAGGCTGCCAAGGAATGAGTTAGTGCGTAAACGTACAATGTCCGTTTGACGACTGCCTCGTGCAGTTGTTGCAGTCATAATCCCGGATGAGAATTGAATTATGGGCTGGCAGGAGCGACGGGAAATGGAGGACGCGAGTCCCCCCAGCTGCCAGACGAGTCGGACAGTGGGACGTTATAAATGTAGAAAGAGAAGAATAGGATGGTCGAATGCGGGGTGGAATTATTCGAGTCCACCCGCGACAGCACTGCCCCCTGAGCGCTACACTTGTCAACAGTCCATCAAGTCGCCTTATAGACGTGTAATTCAAAGATACATCTTGTAATGCCTCACGACAGCAGCCTCAATAATACAACGCGAAATTACCTCTCGCTTGGTTTTGTTGGCCACCTTTCTGTGCATTCAGCCTGTTGAATAGCGTCACAGCAATATGTCCAGTGTCTCCCACTTCCATCGCAACTGAAGGTGGTCAGATCAAAGCACATGTGTGAAAGAACAGCACCACGCAACGTGTTGGTATACAATTTACTCTTCCACCAAACACGGAACGTGACCAATAACCACTTTAATCAACCGGCCCACTTACGAATACAACTGCGTAGGTGACCAACGCACCAACCTGCACGATGGTGACGAGAATTCCGCGTGTCAGCACGAAAAGGAACACCCTCTGGATCCGTGATCGGGTCCTATGACCAGGTCATCAGTTTCGGCTAACCGTTTACATTGCACCTCGATCTTACTTTGTGACTCCGCCAGGAGCCCAACGCAAATGTCTCTTCGGAACACGTCGCAACCTACTCCGTCAAGGTCGGGCAACCAAACGTCAGGGAAATGACCGCACTCACAATCACTTGGAAGTCCTTCGGATCGGTCAAGCGTGACAATAAATGTATTAACAACATTTTTGCTATAGAAAACACGTTCAGCGCAGCAACCAACCCAGGATAACGATTCATTCACCGAAACCTGCACCTGTTGGCATTCGGCAATGGCTCAGGAACACCGTGTTTCCAAACCTGGGAACGCACCTAGTCCTCCAGAAGCAGTCATGAACTGTGCGGACGGACAGTCAAGCCCCACGGCACGGCATAAGTGTGAAGAACGGACAGCCAGCATCGGTATCACCTTATTCCGCCGAGTCAATATAGGGTACTGTCGCATGATTTGGTCCCTGCTCCAGTGATTCATCAAGTGTCAGGTAAATTCTGGTAGCAAAGAAGATTGGCACGCTAAAGACAGTTCTATTTTTGCTACTTAGCTCAGAAGTAACTTTCACGTATGTACGCTGCAGTGACGATGGACGTCGCTCCGGTTTCTAACCACCATACGCTAGTGATGTTGACTCTGATCATGGCACTTTTGGACACATGTTGGCCACTCGCCCGATCATGACCGTGAGCGCGGAGTAATCACCAAAGTGTTCCACCTAGAATCATGAGAGTGTGAGACAAGTGAGAAGGCACCCACAACCAAATCTCTCACAAAGTAATGAAATATAGTTATCGAGGTTAACAGGGAATCTATCGTGTCAAAAATTCTAGAGCAACTTTAGAAGGGCAATGCCAATTTGGATTTCACTTACACGACGGCGGCGACCTGCCAGGCGTCACGCGTTATTCAATACTCGGTCAGTTCATGTCACACGGTCCCATACATGCGGATACGAACTAGTGTTTGAAAGAGAACTGGATCTTTGCTACGACTGAAATAGAGATATGCTTGGACGTGGGTCATTCCAAGAAGCCTTGGCACAAGAAACATGTCAGGTCAGTGACTTGAGTGACGGGCCGACTCACATTGTGGCTACCACATAGCCTGTCTAGCATTCAGCACAGAGTTCATCGAAACGTGAAAATTTTACTCACCCCAATACATTGGAACAAAGCAGTCGATCGACGGCGCCCGCACCGCCATGATCCGGATATCAGAGAAAGAGTGTAGTTTACGAACGTACCAGAGGGTGTTCGTGGTACAGTTGCCCTATCAGTCAACAGGCCAAGGGGCGGGAAAGTCATATATGAGTCGGGCGTGACAATGAACTTCCTCACATTCAGTTACCATGGTTTATACTTATTGGTAGGTTCTTTCGTCTCACTGGCTCACGCACTAGTAAATGTTCGTAAACGCGAAGGTGGCCCCACGAACGTGCGATTTCCTGAAACCTTGGTCAGAACTTACTCGAACCATTCTACTATCTGACCGAGACAAGGTACTTGAACTGGCAAATCCCAAAGCATTTGGCATACTACGGTCTACCTGTAGCGTTGCGGCCCGCTGGTAATGGAGCCACATCGCGGGGTTCTAGCTCAACTCATACACCAACCTTGAACCGGGCTAGTCGGCCGGTGCTTGGAGATGCCAACAATCTATCGGCATCCCGCCCGCGGATATGTGGATCTTCATCATTGAATACATTGAACCCTGCAGAGTCCCACAAGTGCAAGCATCAGCAGGAATTATGATATCAACTATAACGGATCTAAAGGTCGAACGTAAAGACGTTCTCCTGAGGGAAACATCGTGTATTAGCCGATGATCGTCAATCAAGTGATATTAGGCCCGTTATCGATCACGGTTTGGACCAGATAAGTATCTTTCTCCTTTAACTCAAGGGATTGACTAGGGACGCACAGGTTTGGCAACAAGAACGAGCACAACACAAATCTAGCAAAAAAATTAATCTGAAAAGAGATCCTTGACCAGCTGAAATGATGGCTTGAATACCACACCCATGAATATTCGCTGCATGGACGTACTATCATCATATGTATCTGATATGAGATTATGTCATTCAAGAACACGAGCGCACTCCGAGGGAACCGACCAAACTTGCCCCGAGGAAACGAATACGCCTTGCCGTTAGGCACAAACTAGATATGGCGTCTTGTGTGTGCTCCACGGAACACACAAAAGTGGTGGACAACATGGCCCTCTCGACCCAGCTGGCCAGTCGCAAAGGGTGCCATAGCCTTGACATTGTTGCACGCCCGTGTCTAGATTAACGAGAGCCAACTGCTCCCCTGGGCTGATGTCATACACGGGAGAGCCAGCGATGAGGGTAAACATCGACAGGGCCGTTAGCATCATGGCGAGGCACATGATGTCAATGGTTGTTGGACGCGGTCGACTCGCTCTTCGGTTTTATTACGGTGGGTCGCTTCAAACTCCGAATGCTTCCTTTTCTACGTATTGGAATGCGGAGATGCATTCCAGAAGATTCAGGGTGAGGAAGGGGAAAAGGGCGTACCTGATGATGCGTTTACTAACGGAGATGTCAATGAGACCTTGATCTTGGATGGAGAATAATATTTTTCGAGCTAGGCGAGCGCAGATTGGTAGGCACTAAAGAAGTGACTTGGGCGATCTGAATTGCCAGCACAGGTATCTCGCAGCCGACGCAATCCGCAAAGACAAGCTACACAGAAAACAATCAGTGCTTGTCGTGCTTGCAACAGAGCACTAATGTTGGAAATGACGACAACGAGAGGGGAACCAGTGATGAAGGCAAACAGAAACTCGCCAGGATCGCGACTCTTCCCAGTGCATAAGGGTCTGCAGTGCATCAGGTCTCGGCCAAGACCGCAAACATGGGCCCATGCACCGCACTAGCAAAGAAAAATCAATAGCAAACTATCAAGGGGAACTAGAACAACTCCTCTTCCTCCGGTTTCCAGTTCTTGGTCATATCCCAATATCCTGCCAACTTTTGGCCGAGCGCTTCCTTTGCAGCTCCATCCGTAGGACAGCTCCTTGGCCTGAAGCTGCTAAACGCACGTTCTCGCAGCAGACCCTCCCAGACGAGATAACATGCATTGTCCTCCAGAGAGAGTGCGCCCTCTCCCTCGCCATTTGCAGCTACATCAACTCTTTCCTTTCCTTTACCATCCGTACCTTCTTCCTCGTCGCCGGCCTCGATTTCGACGTCTTCCCCTCCGCGGGGACGAGCTGCCTCTGTCCAGGCCATACGATGCACCATCAGGCGCTTGTATTGTCGTATAAACTTTTGTGCCCCTTCGACATAGACCATGCTGAACCCGGGATTAAAGATACACAAACCGGTCAGATTCATCTGCTCCGCATTTTTCCGAACCTTGAAGCGCTGGGCAGGATCGGACAGGTTCTTGACCCTTGTTCAGGGCATTAGAGTGGAAGAGACAAAGGGCAACGAATAATGGACATACTTGAATACAGCGCCACAAATACCCTTCTTCTCCTCTTCCAACTTCTTGTTCTCGACCTTTTCGCGCCGCTGATCGTCAGTGAGTTTGCGCTCTACATTCATCTTTTCGTGCGTATGCTTCCTCATAGCGACCTCACGGCGCACACGAGCCTCCACTCGTGTAGGATCTTGGACCGCATCTGAAGTCAAAACCTTCATCAAGTTGGCAAGACGAACTATGGAGAATTAGCACTACTCTTGTGAGTTGTTGTACCAGATACCTTTAGGGGGATCAGGAGGGATGAGACCCATCCGTATACGGTCACGTTTGTCTTGTAGCTCGGCTTGCCGACGTTGCTTCCGCATCTTCTTTTGCTCCTGTGGATGAATCAGAAGTGAAAAATACGAAAGATCAATAACGTGACTTACCCTGTTAGTCAATTTGAGTGGCTTGAGGCCAACCTTGCTCTTGTCACCAGGACCTGGAATCGGGATGGGATGTTGGATATAAAGCGTGACCGGCGAATCGTGAGTCCGAATATTGAGGATTTCAAAACCAAGCGCAAGATCATCGTAGGTCTTATTTGGTAACAATGCCGCATCCCACCACTCTGCATCCGGAGGTGGCTCACGCTATACACACAGTCAGTTTTCAACCAGCTCTGTGGTAGAAGTACGCACCTTGATATTCTTTTCTAGGGTCTCGAATTCTGAGTCTAAACCTGCTTTACGAGCGCTCTCCGCGATACGTTGCTTCAGTGCCTCGAGTTGGGTCTCTTGTCGCATCTGGTTTCCAAGTGACACGTACTTGCCCTTTGGATTAAACCTAAATGATCGGCCGGAACGCTCCTTCGGAGCACCCTCGAAGCCACTATCCTTCACAGCGGATGGTCCAGAGGAGTAAGGATTTGCTTTAACTTCGGCAGTGGGAACCGGGCTTGGAGCGGGGGGAGGAGTGGGCACATTGCGGATATTGGCCTGAGACCTTGGGTAAACGCAGGATCCTCGATTATAGCAGACAGCTTCCGTACCTTGATAGAAGCAAACTTGGGCTGCATCGGTTTGTACTTGTCCTTCTTGGACTGTGGCGCAACCGGCGTAGTGTCAAGCAACAGTGGATGTGCGGCCATCTTCAATCCTGCTCCTTGTTGCGCAGGTTCTGGTTGCTTATTCTTCTTTCCAGTCTGAGGCATAGACTGCAGGGGGTCGTCAACCAGAGCGTACGGAGATACTATAGTAGACGGACCATGTAAGGATTATCTTTAATAGCGAGTTTGCTCTGAGCCTCCGCGACGCGACGTTTGGCTTCTGCGACTTTGCGCCCAAGGTCGTCCATGTTGGGTGTCGCGGGTCCAGGTGCAGGGGAAGGACTGGCAGTCTTGACGGGTGGTGTGGAAATGGCAGCTGGTTTCGAGACACCTGGAAGATTGTTCTTCATGGCGGCCACCTTTGCAGCAATCTCTGCCCGCTTCTGAGCAATCAGCGCATCTCCAGATAACTGTGACAGAATGGTAAGTGGTAACGTCCGCGCACGCGTTGAGACTGCAGCACTCACAGCTTCACTGAAAGAACGCCACAAATCAGAGACAAAGCTCACAAGAGTGAATTAACATACCTTCGTGGCTTCTTTGCGACCGACGTCTCGCCATTGCCCTCGTATGCCCTCTTCTTGTCGCTCATTGTAGCGCGGTCGTGGCGGTTATCGGGAAGGTTCCGCAATGGCTACTTACCCTATTAGTCATCTTGCGACCCCTCTACAGGGGGTCACATACATTTTCTGGTAGTTTCGCGCCTGTGTCAAGAGTACTTACTGCCATGTTCTCGTTCTTTTCCCTATCCTCTGCGTTGCCAAGACTAGCACCGGTATCCATCCCAAACGGTACTTTTTGTGCGCGTTTCCGTAACCAAATTGCCCCACGCAAGGTCAAGTACGCCAAACGCCAAAAAGGTCGTATTCCTATCCCTACTGGAGGATCTACGCGGGGAACAACGCTTGCGTTTGGAGAATATGGCATTAGAATCAAAGGGCAGGGTGTCCGTTTTACTGCGAAGCAGCTTGCGACTGCCGAGGAGGTCATCAAGCGTGCCATCAAGGTCGTAAAAGGTGCCAAAGTGTACTTGCGGGTCTTTCCAGATATCCCCGTATGCATCAAAGTGCGTGCACGTCTGGTGTGCGTGTTGGTGTTGACGCCGCATATATGCAGGGTAATGAAACGCGTATGGGGAAGGGCAAGGGGACCTTTGAATTCTGGGCGACTCGGTAGGGTTTATGTTTCTTGGTATGACTTTAAAAGTGCTTGATGCTGCACAGTGTCCCTACTGGACGCGTCATATTCGAGGTTGGCGGTGTTCCTATACGTGAAGAGATTGCACGAGAAGGTGATTGTCTGGGGTATCCCTGTCCCTAGCCCAACTGAAGACTTTGCAGCTCTGCGCCTTGGTGCCGCGAAATTGCCGACTACCTACGAGTTTATCGATCGCACGTCACCACCACGGTTAGGAAGTATATTGATCGAGCCCTCGCCGTCCTTCCCCCTACTCCTGTTACCAGTCTAGAACAAGCACAGGTATCATAGCAGCGACCATACAGCAACACAGAGTGTGGACATGATTTGCGACATCGCAAATCATAGCTACGCAGATAAGCAGACTTGTCTTTACCAATTTCAATGCAGTGTGGTGTGACGCCGGTGGCATCGACATCGAGAGCGTGCGAAACACTTTCCGAAGCTTGGCTCAGGCGTAATTGCGCTTTCAGATGCCAAAGACACTGAACCTTGAAGTGCTTTGCTGCCACGTGACTGTTACGCGACGCGCTCTTTAAGAATGTTCCCACGATGGGCTTTCTATCCCAGAGCTTGTTGCGTTTCACTTTGTGTTATTTCGGTGGGCCACCTCAAGCCATTCGCCGCCGCCGCCGACACCCTCAAGACCAGTCGAGAAGATTTTTAACGTTTGTCGCTTCACCGATCCGTACTTTATAAGCGGTTTTCTTTCTTTCGAGCCACCTCAAGAGTCCTTGCCTTGCTTTCTATCGCCCTCATATCGCCATCTGTTCGCTCTTGTTCAGTAACCACCCAGTTCAAGGTAGCTTTCTATTGCCCTTGTGGCGTTTGTCCCACTGGTCGCATCCTTTTTTGCTCACATCGTTGTATGTATCGTAGGTACCAACGGCCGTCATGCATAAGCACTCTGTTTCCATTCCCCTCGTTCCAGCATCTGCACCAACCTCTCCCGCTGCCGCTCGTCTAACCAGGACTGAGCGCGCATTGGCCCTTCCAGTCACTCCGCAGCGCATCATACGCCCCCAAAAGACCATGTATCGCTCACCAGTCACCCCCGCAAGCACCACCTCTACACCCTATACGCCTCTGAGTCTCCGTTCGTTCTCTACAAATTCAAGTTCGGCCGTAAACACACCCGATTCTGCAACACACTTCAAGCGATTTCCTGTCATCCATTCTCCCGAAAATGAGGCAACCTCCCAGTCAGCCGACAAGAACATGCTGGATATTGCTGCACACTGGCGCTCGCGTGCCAACGAAAATGGTATCAAGGTAGCCACTGCAGAAGACTCGAGCTTTGGCGATGATGAGGGTGCGTATATGCGCCTCTTTCGGTCGTTGATCCGCTCACATCTTCTCATTTGCTGTTCGCACGTTGGCTTTGATCCTTGTGTTTCGATGGCAACCCGCCGCTCCCCTCTAAACGCATATATGCGTATCTCCAGCCAGCGACCTTACCCCTTCTGATGCAAGTTCGACACCCTTTCCGAGTGAAGAATGTCAGTGACTGCCAAGAGCCTCCCAATTCGAGCCGTCTCTGATGTTCCTCTATATAGCTTTTCTTTCCCCTCCTTTCCTTCCCACCCACCGCCGATCTCGTACACAATCGAGCATTCAGCCGACATGCCCGTCAGTATCGGCTAATGTTCACAGGACGCCGGTGAGGCGGGCCCTCGGGATCTTGAATACACCGCCACCTAAACCTACAAATGCTAGCCAATTGAAATTCAAAGGATGTTTGACGGACCCCGCACACACACGTCGCCGTCCCTCTTTCGGCCAGGTGTGTGTTTTACTTCTCATCAGCTATCCTATTAAGTAATTTCACTGTGACTCATGCATTGTGTGCCAATTCTAGATATCTACTGAGCTGTTCGACATCGATGAGAATGCTTTTGAACCCTATCCACAATCTTTTTCTTCTGCACCTCAGACATTCGTGCTACAAGACCCCTTCAACGCCCCTGGGCTCTCAACAATCGCAGAGTGTGTCCCACAGCATCTTCTGGGCCCTTATCCTGAGATGTTCAGTGTCTCTCCTGCTATGTCGCCACAGAAGATTTGTTCTGTCTGCGGTTGTGCAGGTGATCGGATGGCGGTTCTCGTGCCGTGCAAACATCTACTTTGCTCCGCTTGCATGACGAGTGCTCTCAACATTGTGGGCGAGAAAGATATCCATTGTTCTGTCTGCAAGACCTTTGTCAATGATTTTGAATTGCAAGCTCCTTCGGACGATGAAGTCTCGGCCTCTACTGTCAGTCAGAGACGCTTCCCTGTTGTTCCAGATATCGCCTCTTCACCACTACGACAACGATCAGTTCGAGATGAACCTGTACTCCTACCCAGCACATTTGATCCCAAACCAATTCCATCTTTGATGAATACCATCTCCCTCCGCAATCCTCAGGTGCGCCACTCGCCTTCGTTTTCCGTTTCTGGTCAAACGCAAGGAGCGGAGAACGTGGTTCTTCGTATCGACAATGTTCCCTGGGTGGGTTAATGGGTTCACTCGAAGTGGCTTCAACGCATGTCTAATAATTTGGCACCAGGATATTACCCCTCCTGTTGTTGCTGCCTGGCTGAGGCATCCTATTGTCCGCGTTCACATACTTTTGGACTATCGAGGAAAGACATACAGTCATGCCTATGTCGAACTTGCCACAGAGGAGATCGCAAGAACGGCTCTCCGATCTGCGCAAAACTCGGTGCTTGGCAAAGGAAAACGGGCACGCGGGGTCACTGTCACCCTCAGTAGTCAAAGTGAGCTTATGCATGCGGTATGTTCATTCTTCGACGCAACGACGGCGAACTCACCCCTTTCTATCAGTTATTTCCTTCATGGCAAGGTGATTGGGATGGTTCTAGACCCTCTATTTCCGGACTCCGAGATGAATCGTTATCTTTGATGTCAAAGGCGGAGTTGGATTCCTTATTGAATCTCATTCAACGACCTGATGTAGGTAGTGTTGCTTCGGTTCTCATTGCTTGCTAATGTTGCACGTTCCTCCAGTCGCATTTTCTGAAGGTCTCAACTCTTCCGTTCCATTTACTCATTAGTATTCTGTCAAAGTTCCCGGCGGACGTCGACAGTAGAGTTTTTTGGGAAGTTAAGATTAGTGATTCGTTGTTTTGTCGGTATATTTTTTGCAACGTTATAATTCTTGCTGACGAGTTGGACTTCTGCAGATATCACGCATAGTTAGCAACCAATTCTCACTGTACGATTTTGTGGCTAACAACCTGTCCTAGGTGCACTCGATATCCTTGGGGCACGTTACCGCCAATCTATTCCTCAAGATGAGCCTGAGCTTCTGAATGAACTCCTGGAAGTTGCTATTAACTGCAAGGGTAGGTTGGCATGGTGCTTAATCAGTGTTTCATATTGACTTTGTCCTTGAAAGTATTCACAGAGGAGCAAATTGCAACGTTGGCAACGATCCACAACGCTTATACCTCTGCTTTTTCTGCGCAACATAACTACCCGACTACCCACATCCAACCACCTCTCATGCCGGTCATGTGGGACCCGGCCTCTGCTATGTCGCCATACGGTGCTCTCGCTAGAGAATTCGGACTCCCAGAAAACGTTGTCCATGCGCTTGCGCAAAGACTGAACGGCTTTCATTAGCTCAGTTTCCATCGCATTAAAAAATATGACCCATCACGACAGATCATGACCCATTGCTGCTTTTCCCATGATTGGCATTGACTGCCTGCTAGCATTTCTTGGTACCAGGAACCTTCGCAAGGTTCCCTCTCGTGCTTCTCTTTTGCGTTTCTCGTCGGCTCTTTACTGCTCCATTCGCTTGCTCGAGATCCTGCACCCTGCTATGGATTTGCATATTGCACCCCTTGCTTCCCCTTGTAATGCTGTGACCAACCGTATGTTATCCTTGTATCGTAGACAGGTGTCCCGAACGTCGACGTTGGAAGGGGCGCACATGCCCCTTTGTCTACAGATTTGAACGTTTTGGTGTTTTAGGGATTCATGAAATAGATAAGACTTGCGTCGGAAGGTGAACGGTGTCGCAGTGCTGGCACCAGCACATATTACAGGATTCCAGTAGCAAGCTATACGACATCTTCTACTTTCGATCAATCTCGATTTGTCATGGAACTCTTGCTCTTTACTTGCCCGGCAGGCGCCAACATTCGGCGTGGACGGCCCACGCTCAGTTGGGTGTTTACGGAATGCTCTGAAAGGCCGGCAGACGGACAGGAGTGGAAGCCCGTTCTAGACTCAGATCTGGGTTGGTATGCCACGGCCTGTGAGAGGGTGCCTAGCTTGCAAGCTCGTTGGGCCTCTTTACCCCGCGGCGTGTGAACCGTTCAATCTCAATTTGCCCATCTTAGTACAGCGTGACATGTCCAGATCGGCGAATCCGATTTTTTTGAGGATCTGAGGGTGGTCCCAGTGCTCACACAAATCGTTCGATGTCATGCGTGCTAGCTATCACCCATTCTATCTCGAGCATTAATGGTATTACAGGTTATATGTGCAGGCTTGCTGAAAACGACAACTTTGCCCAAAGTGACCTCTCTCACGAAACCTTACCGTTCACTTTCACCTACGCTTCCATGGATCACATCACTCGCATTGAACTCGGCCTCGGTGGACCTCCTCGCATCCAGCCTTGTGAACAGAGTCACCATACACATATGAGTGAAGATCAGCATACTTACATCGCAACTGTGGTAGGGTCGTCAGATCACGAATGTACGGGA
>JBBPOH010000651.1:0-11542 GCA_038091335.1 Phylloporus arenicola | reverse complement strand
GGCAAGCCATTACCCTTAGCGTCCGCTTCAGTCTCTTTAGGACGAAGCGAAGAATCCGACGTCGCTTGACGGGTTGAGCGAAATTCGCCCTTATCCTGTCTCTCCTGCGCATCATCGCGCATATTTCATATGCAATCCCTTTTTTCGCGCGTTTGCCATCGAGGGAACTCGCGACTTATGCTCTCCCCATCCTCATTGGACATGGGATACGTCGCGCCACGCGCTTCCCTCTGATCCGCATGCGTATATCCACCTTCTCATCATACTCGTTTTCACACCTTGTCATCCTCGCCGCGCTTTCCTTGGATCCCCACGCACACTGCAGTTTCCACATTCCACACTGTGGAACGTTACCCCTTCCATTCTTCGGTTACTGCATTTTCTCTTCGTCTTCGCAAGTTTCATATTTTTATCTGATTGGCATGTTTCATTTCTGCGGCACATTATGCATTTCATACACATTTCTACATTTTCACTTTCACATGGAACGGTATCTATTCTCATCTATCACGCACACATCCCCAGGAGGGACTTGGACGGTCACGTCGTGGCCATTCTCAACGAAACAGGAGGAGAAGAAAGAGGTTTAAACAAGACATCTTCACCCGCGAGTGGAATGGAGCTTACGAGTTGTACGGGATAGTCACTTTTACGATGAATGAAACGAAATGAAACATTGTCAGAATGTCTGTGTGCGCATCGCTAAATGGATGTTTCAACTTAGTCTTCACCACACTTTTCCTATACTTGGACAAGCAAATGTTAGATATGCCCGGTAAAAGAAAACACCGACATTTGTCTTGTGGAACTTTCCTGTGTTGTACGAGCAGTGCTAATAGGTTCAAAGCACCCATACGTGGAGTTTGAGTGGATGTTTCACGCCACTACTGAGACTGTTCGCAGACACCAGTCAAATTTCTAGTCTAAACCATATTAAGCGAATTCCCGTCTCCTACGCGAGAAGCAGTATACGAGACATCTCCGTTTAGATTCCGTAAACGAAACCGCGGTCCGATCTCTACACCGCGTCGTCGTCCTTGCATCCGAATAAGACTGACTACTAGATCGCACGCAAGGCCTGGAGCTGAGACGAGCCTATCGGGCTTGGGAGCCGAGTCACGGCATCCGCCGGGCAACGAACCAAACTGTTGGTCCAACGAAGCGCGAGGCTAAATCACTGTCAGGCTCGGTTTCGAAACCATACGTTCTTTTTCTCCGTGCTCACAGGACGGACTAGGAGGCCGATATCAGACCATCATTCGACCAAACGGTCTCTCCACGACATGAGCAACTCGGTGAGCGGGGATCAACAGGGCATGCGTCGGTGCGTCCTTTGTTTTACGTCCCGCTTGCGCACTTCGGGCCGACGGGTGTCGAATCGAGAAGGTTGAAAGGGCGCGCCGCGCGCGCGCGCTTACCCGAACGCGACCCCAGACCAGGCCTGCAATGGAAGGTGGAAAAACTTTTGGGGTTTTTTTCGCGAAAATTTTGATGGCACGATGTTTGGAGGCGGCAACCGCTGACACGGGCTCGTCGGCGGTCTCTGTATGATCGACTGTGTGTCTACACCTTGCAGGGTTGTCGAATCTGCTTCAACTGATTGTCTGTCACTCAGGACTCATGTCCATGCTGGGGCACTCAGGGGGCAAGACCTGCTGCATATGTGCGTTTAATTTACGTCGAACGGACAGGCAGGTCGGTATTTGACATATTTAAAAGTTGTCTCTGAAGAGATGTGGCTAGAACCTGATCAGTGGCGAACCGGCCAACTCTAGGACACACTGGCAGATTTGACATGCGGCCGCCCCAGAATGATCACCATGCATCTCTTCCTGTGTCCTTACCCTTGAACGTTCCAACAGGTACGAAAATGTAGCGAGCGCTGTATCCAAGTCGTGTTCAATATGTCCGGTTTAACGACTTCCGCTTAACCAGACTCGTCGTTTAAATTTTCTTCTTGTTTTTTTACCCAATTTTTGGATCATATCAACGACCTGCTGGTAGGCACCCTTCCATTTCTGTGGTTGTCGCCGGCTTGGCTGATCACGGTAACCCCAACGGCGACATACGAGAAGACCTGGCACGCCCTTTGCGCGCGTCCGGCTTGGACCCCAAGGTTTCATCCAAGGGCGTACTTTCATACCCCAATCTAGGGTTTTCTCATCATCGGCCCTGCGAGGCTGCATCCTGTCAGAACATGCAGGCAATATCAAACAATTACGATTTGGTAACAATTTGATCCTGTCGACCGTCTGCAAGACCTGGACCCAAGTACTCCACTGGCACGTGGTAATCGTTCGGTTTTTTGTGTACTTTTTGGACCCGTACGTTGTTCGCATCCCCGTCTTGCTCCGAGAAAGCTGTGGTCATCTCTTGCTCTATACCGGGTGTATTATCTGAAGGCCCGGCATCGGAACTCGTTGACAGCCCGGGCCGCAGAGTGTATTCGCTTATCATATCTAGCCGAGTGCATATATTGCAATGGTCCAATATTCTGTCTGCACGTTGCTACACCGGTAACTCGCGCCTAGGTTATTCGCTTGTGCCTGAGGTGCATCGCGCTGCGGAACCCTTGCCTGGCTGCTGGCAACGTCGACATCGTGACCTGTGCGCTTCGCACATCTCATCCCCACGTTCGCTTCATTCCCGCTCATGGGGCGAGAAAAAATGCCTCGCGGATCCCGCATGGTCACTTATTTTTTTTGCGCAGCGCAATACCGACGCACGATGTCGACCCTGCTGGGCTGTGCTGCCAGTTCCCCTTGAACCTGTCCGCGCTGCGACGTCAAGAACACCCCCTATTCTGTGCTCGACCTGCCATTCCGAATACGATGCTCTATACATGCACGTCTCGAACCTTCCAAGGCGTCTGTTCCGTTCTCGCATTGCCCAGCCCGATATAGCGACCTACCTACCACAGTTGAAAATCCATGTTTCTCGCACCCACATCGACGTCCGACCAGGAGACTTGTCCCTGTGACGTATCAAGACGGTATGGCGCAATCAATTTCATTCATATTTCTCCGCCCTCGCCTCCGCCTCAACCCCGCCTTTCGCATTTTCCAGGGAGCGTCATATCAGGGAATGTGCGCGTGATCGTGGACCGGGATCCCTTGCTGTAATCACCTCGCGGACACCGCGTTCCTGCTTGTGTGTGATCATCCGTGGACCGTCCGTAGGTCCGATGGGGTGTGTGGGATTCAGCGAGAGGAGCGTTTGCGATCTCGAGGCCAAGGCGCGTGCGGGTGTGCGATCCGGGGTTCCGAACGTCGTTTGGGGACATGGATGAATGTACTCTGCTCTCGTTCATGATTGTCGGTGATCGGGTGCCGCGGTGGGGTGTTCTTTGTGGCGCTGTAGCCATGTCAAGCGCTGCTTCTGAAGAGAGAGGACGAATGACGTCGCTCAGATGTGAGATGGCATGACGTCTGCATGCTGTGCCTGTGACGATGACGTTCACTGATTGGGACTAGTGTGGGAATTCTTATCTGCTATCTGATATGACCATGGAGAGCCGAAAAAGCGTTGTGTTGAGCCGTTGGAACAAGGGAGAAGAGCAAGTGTGGGATGAAATGTAGGGTAACAATTTATGCCTTCCTTTTTTCCCGCTGCGTGGGTGTATGGATTACACGTGTGTGAAATAGGGGAAGAATTATCTTATCGTATGATATGAAGGACGTCCGTGTTCTGATTTGGCGACGGCGTTCCACGCAGACGGCCAGGGGTTATAGAAGTCTAGGAATCATCTGAATGAAATCAACGGGGAGATAAAAATGACTTTTAGAGGAATATGAGTAACGTGAGGGTTTCGGTGGATGTGTATAACCGCGATTGTGCCTATCTTATCAGAGATAATCGGGTTTGGATGTCACCGCGGCGGGGGGGTCGACAGCGCAAGTCGGGCGGTACTTGGCAGGCCGATTTGGACGTGGGTGGCAGGGACCATGTGCTCTGGGGTTCGTTGGAAGGTACATCGATGCATCGATGGTGCGTTCTGGGCGATGGGTGTACGCGTAAGGAAATGAACTTGCCAAGAATGGGTCGAACGCGCTTCTTTCATCCTTGCGGCGGTGTGGCGGGCGTGTATATTGCGATAAAAATATAGAGCTCAGCTCAGATGATGGCCCATTCATTCAAGGCGTGTTCATTCGGACCATGGGGTTCTTGCCGAGATGGCCATACGGGCGTGAGATGAGATGTTTCATTTATGCGTGCATGTCGTGTGGATGCCATCTGCATACGTTTGGCCATCCTTGCCAACATTGTTCAGAGCTCAATTGCATGGTAGGTGGGTTCTTTGGAGAAAGATGACATTTTCAAGAAGATCATTTTGTACATATTTCAAAGATTAATCATTCGTATGTGCTAATAATCGCATGAGTCTGTTCCACTACATCCTGAGCCTGATCCTCAACCAAATCCTTTCGCCAAGTTGTTATCCGGTCCGGGGCGACCCGGACGATGCTGACTAAGCAAGCGTTCGTCATAGCCGAGAATGTTGTCATTCTGTCGATCGCTGTTCCTTTTTAAATTCTGTTGCGACGACCAAGAAATGATGGTGTCAAATGTAGATCATCGCATTAACAAATATTCTCTGTTATACGCCAATCATCCTCTGAAGTCTCTCTTTTTTAATACCAGGACACGAGTTTCTGTTCAACGCAGGTGGTATCTATGGAATCCCTCACCAGTTCGATCAGTCTCACACGGTTGTTGATCGACGACATTTTCCAGTGTTTCAGTGCATGCCTCTGAGGCTTGATCGCTATTCGTTGCGGTGGAATATGGCCAGTTGACTTTCGGCAGGACGGCACCGTCCTCTTTTAAGTGCGGATCCACCCGACAGCCTCACAGTTGTTCCATCCGCTTGCCCACTCTCATGACGACGACGCAGACGGACGTGCACATCGACAAAGAAAAGGCCCCGCCAGGTGCTTCGTGGCAAGACAAGGAAGAACATGTCTTGCCCAAGAACCGCCTGGGCATCGTCTTCTTTGGTTTGATGTGCACCATGTTTTTGGCCGCACTTGACCAGGTATGTACGAAAGCGGGCAGCTTGGACAAGATACGTTCATAACATATATCGCAGACGATCGTCGCGACGGCACTCCCGACCATTGTACGCAAGCTGGGAGGCGGGAACAATTATAGTTGGGTTGGAAGGTACGTCCTGGCGTGTATGCGCGTGTGCACTACGGCTCTGCTCACCGCCGGCATATATCCAGCGCATACATGCTCGGTGCGGGCGCCTTTGGGCCTCTGTACGGGAAATTGTCCAACATGTTTGGTAGGTTGATGCCACATGACATCCGTGCCCCTGGCGTCTGACAAACGTATCTCAGGGCGCAAGGCAATCCTTCACTCGTCTATTGTTATTTTCTTGGTGAGTGCTCCCGGTTTGGACGTGTTCAGGTACACATACCCCCATTCATCAGTTCGGGTCTGCGATGTGCGGAGCTGCGCAAAGCATGACTTGGTTGATCATCTGTAGAGCAGTACAGGGTGTCGGAGGTGGTGGGATCATGCAGCTCGTGACAATCACTATCTCGGATATCGTCTCATTAAAGGAGTGCGTGATTGTGCCTTTGCCGCGCCTATCATGCTAATAGTCGTGTAGTCGTGGCAAGTATAATGGGCTCATTGGTGCTACTTATGGCATTGCCAGGCAAGATATTTCACATGCCGTTCTACGCTTATACTGATTTGAACTGCAATGATAGCGTCGTTGGCCCGCTCCTTGGGGGTGTGAGTTTTGTGCCGCCGTCGATTCCTTTGCGTGCGCATACATTTATCCTAGGTGTTTGCAGAACACGTCTCTTGGAGATGGTGTTTCTTCATCAATTTGTATGCGTCACTCCTCCTCGGATTCTTTATTCTCACAATAGTCTCCAGGCCTACTGGCGGTGTTGCGGCAGTTATTCTCTTTATTTTCCTCAATCTTAACCCACATAAGGGGCGTCCAATTCGAGAAGAACTTGCCGAACTTGATTTCATTGGACTCGTTTGTTTTGTCGGAGGTGTCGTTGCTTTGCTTCTTGGCTTTAACTTAAGTCAAGAAAGCTGTGGGTATCTGCCACGATTTCTTGTATTGCGGAGAGTGTTAATGATGTTCTTGAAGGGTCGCAAGCAAAGACGATCGTCCCTCTTGTTATCGGAGTTGTTTTGTTCATTGCCGGTGGTATTAATGAAACGTTTACAAAGCGCTCTGCGATTCTCCCTGCACGTATATTCAAGGTGAGTCGTCGTCCTTGTTGATCTGCAGTATATGTGATGGCATGTCAAAGACACGTACCACTACCATCATCCTTGTTTCTGTTTTCTTTCATGCCGTGGTCTTTTTTGCAATCTCATAGTGAGTGATAAAGCCCGAGTCATGTGACGTTTGACTGTTTTTTTTCCAGTTATCTGCCCTTATTTTATCAAGGTCTATCATGTTTTTTCCTGTGCGAACACCCGAACTGACATTTTTCCAGTACTTGGCTCGTCAGCCACTGGTGCTGGAGTCAAGTGTGCACCATTCTCTTCCATACTTTTCTATCGACTCATGCGATGCGTACAGGATGCTTCCCTTCTCGCTTGGGACCGCGCTCCTTTCCGTCGTTTCCGGAGTAACCTTGACAAAGACGGGAAAATATCGCCCGATTATGTGGGCGGCGTACTTCGTGGGCACCCTTGGTACGGGTCTCATGATCATGCTTAGTTATACATCGAGCATGTATGTATCCTCTGATCATGACCCATTTGGTCGTACTCATCAATAACCAGCGCTGAGCAGGAGATTTTTCCTATGATCTCAGCCTCGGGGCTAGGTTGTTTGTTCCCAGTACCGCTGGTCGCTCTCCAAGCTGCGATGCCTCTAAAGGACATGGCTACCTCCTCAAGCGGCCTCATATTCCTTCGGTAAGTAGACGAGCATCGTGTCGTTGCCTGACGCTGAACATCTGACAGTACCGTTGGAGGCGCTGTCGGAATTTCCGTTGGCGAGGCCATCATTGCGAGTATTCTTCCCAGCAAACTCGCGCGCATTCCAAATTTTGCTAGCCTCGGTCTTGGAACCACGGTTGCTGATCTGAATAACAGTGTTGACAAGGTCCATTTGATTTCTGTGAGACGGTCCTCTTCTGTATTCGGGCTGGCTCAAATGTCATTAGGACACCGCCGTTCGTGATGCCGTGCTGAACGCGTGGTCGGTGGCGATCAGGATGATATGGATCATGTCCACGCCCATTTGTGGGTTTGTGTTGATTCTGGTATTATTTTTACGCGAGTACTCGCTGGAACGCAAGACTGTACAGAGCGGGGAACCTGGAGACGTTGAGCGTGGCGCGGAAGATCGTCTGGGATCGTTGAATGACCCCGATTTCACACCGACGAATACGGTTGCAGAGCCAAAGGGAGGCACACAAGCGGTCGGGTAGGGTGCATGGGTAACCCACGGATTCCGAATGACGCATAGATATCCATGGCATGACAGGGACTATTTTACGGGTATAATGAACATTAGGAAATGCATGTATTCATTGTAATATTAACCCTTAGAGCATGCAGCTGAATTTCGCGCGTGTTCACGAGATGCTTATATAAGCGTTTGAATTTCTTAGCGCAAGTTGGTCTACTTTCACTTTCAATTGGCTAAAATGCCCGCCGCATCGAACGAGTTTCTCGAACCTTCTCAGGCCCTCGCTCACATTCAGGCCTACCCCATTCCCGATGGCCTCTCCGTCCAAGAGCTCATGAACTCACAACTCCACGGAGGGCTTACGTACAATGATATCCTGATGCTCCCAGGAAAGATCGACTTTCCTGCGTCCGATGTCGTCACTGATGTCAGGATCACCCGCAACGTCGTCTTGAAAACACCCTTTTTGAGTAGCCCAATGGATACTGTCACCGAGACAGAGATGGCGATCAGTCTGGCTTTATTGGGCGGTATCGGTGTCATTCATCATAACCAGTCTCCTGATTTACAGGCAGCCATGGTTCGCGCGGTAAAGAGGCATGAAAACGGCTTCATCACGGATCCTGTCGTGTTCTCTCCTAACCACACTGTCGCTGATGTATTGGACATCAAAGCCCGTCTCGGGTTCTGCGGCATTCCTATCACTGGTACGTCGCGTTTCTGGATTTTGATGTATACACTTTGCTCTTCCGAGAAACGCATTCGCTCTGTGATCTGCGTTTCGTTCTGACCTCATTTTTTGTCTTTACTCCCTGCCATATTCTCATTACCCATTTAGATACCGGATCTCTCGGCGGGAAACTCGTCGGCATAGTCACCTCACGCGACATTCAATTTGAGGCACCATCCACACTTCTGCATGAGATCATGACCACTAGTCTTGTCACCGCACCGCAAGGCGTGACGCTAAACGAGGCGAACATCATCCTCCGTTCCTCTAAAAAGGGAAAACTTCCGATTGTGGATGACCAAGGCTGTCTCACCTCTCTCCTCGCTCGTTCTGACCTCTTGAAGAACCAGAACTATCCTCTTGCGAGCAAGAACCCCAAGAGCAAGCAACTCTACGCTGCTGCTGCGGTCGGAACACGACCCAACGACAAGGACCGTCTCCGTCTCCTCGTCGAAGCAGGTCTCGATATCGTCGTGCTTGACTCGTCACAGGGCAACTCGATATACCAGATCGAGATGATTCGCTGGATAAAGGAGACATTCCCCCGCCTCGAGGTGATCGCAGGCAACGTCGTCACGCGCGAACAGGCTGCCAACCTCATCGCTGCCGGCGCCGACGGTCTCCGCGTCGGCATGGGCAGCGGGTCGATCTGCATCACGCAGGAGGTCATGGCTGTCGGACGGCCGCAGGCGACCGCCGTGTATGCCGTGGCCGAGTTTGCGAACAAGTTTGGCGTCCCTGTCATCGCAGACGGTGGGATCGGGAACGTGGGGCACATTGTCAAGGCGCTGGCGCTGGGCGCGAGTGCGGTCATGATGGGGGGATTGTTGGCTGGCACGTCTGAGGCGCCGGGCGAGTACTTTTACCACGATGGGATGCGGGTCAAGGCCTATCGCGGCATGGGCAGTTTGGAGGCAATGGAGGCGGGCAAGGCGCCGTCCAAGACGAATGGGAGACCCGGTTCGACTAAGCACGGACCCCAGCTGATGCGCGTTCCGCACGAGAACGCGGCGACGACGAGGTACTTTTCTGAGTCGTCAGCGATCAAGGTCGCGCAGGGCGTTTCGGGGGACGTGCAGGACAAGGGAAGCGTCAAGGCGTTTGTCCCGTACTTGCATGTGGGGTTGCAGCACAGCTTGCAGGACATTGGGGTGAAGAGTGTGAGCGAGTTGAGGGAGGGGGTTCAGACGGGGCGGATTCGGTTTGAGCTGCGGACGGCGAGTGCGCAGGTCGAGGGCGGTGTGCACGGGTTGAATTCGTACGCCTCTTTTTCTTTCTTTCTTGGGGCTACTGAAAAGGCGTTGCAGGTATACGAAGAGGTTGTATGCTTGAGCGGGTGGCGCCGATATACCTTCTGAAACGATGTAATCTTACTGTGCGCCATTTGGTTTTTGACAGGGTGAGCGTGAAAATGATATGTTTGGACCATACGTGTTACTTTTGTTCCTGGTGTACTTCCAGCCTTAAATTTGCAACACGAATGGTTGTCATCCCATACCCACAAGCCTCACGTGTCACATCCAGACTCATCCCGTGGAGCTAAAAACAAGGATATTGTTTGACGATTTGTTTCTGACACAATGTCACTGGTTCCTGATGTATAGATCTTGATGAGTCTTAGAAACAGGCCTCATAGCATCAGTACTCTTCTGGTCACCGATATGAACATTGCTAGAACACGTCCGTTTCTTTCTAGAAAATACCCACATGCAACATTCTTCGCTTCGCTCTTTACATCCGACAAGAAACTGCGATCATACCAGAAAAAGGACTTCATGAATCGGTGCTTCGCTCCTATTCCTGGCGGATGCTGCAGCCTATCTTTTGAAAACTAGACATACACATTCTAGACGTTGGCTGTGGTTCCGGGAACAATCACCGCCTCGGCCCAGAGGGCACCGGGGGCTTGTCAAGGCGCGGCAACATACCTCAGGAAACGTCTGGAATCAGGGAATCCCTGATGGGACATTCGACTTTGTACACTGCTACCAAGTGCTGCAGCATGTCGTAGACCCGGTGCGGGGGCTGCGCGAGATGTGACGTGCCGAAGCGTGGGGGAAATTGGCGGACACGGGGACATTTGCATGGTTCCCCGAGATGGACGGGATGGCAGAGCGGATGTGTGTCCACCTCGGTGTTGTACTTGTGCGAGCGAACAGTGCGACGGAGTCGTGCGGCGTCACGGCGGTGCTACGGCGCATCTGAGGAGTGCACGTAGTGCACTGACCGGACTGTGAACTCGACGTTTGCGACTAGAGACACTGGATCTGATTTCGGAATATTAGCGGGACGCGCGAGGATGGCTGGTTTGCGTAGAGGCATGGCGAGATCGTTTGTAGAGGTTATGGACCATGCGTTCACTCTCTGACCACCACAGCATGCAGGTCTTGTCCTTGACGTTGGCTCTGCCCCGGAATGACCCAACTGACGCAGATTTCAAGGTGATCACTAGGCCACGACAATAGTCATTTCGGTCGTGCGGAGGCGTCGCGGGCTCCGACGCATCAGAGTGGTCTTCCGATTGTTCAGTCGTCTGAAGAGACCGGCGGGTAATGTTGCATATCTGCAGATGAAGAAGCGGAATATCTGAGATGGAGAAGGAGAAGAACGGTAGAAGGAAGATTGGAGTCGGAGTCGGAGGACGTCATGTCAATCTACGAAGTCAGCGTACGCCCAGTTGTCGGGGTTGACAACGTTGTCATTGGCCCTCTTTTTTGTGTGCTTCGTGTTTCTTCCCTGAGCTCCGCAACGACCTACTCTCACCTACCCTACGGCTCACTGCGTCGACCCTCGGTCACTCGACAACGAAGTCCCCTAATCCATCACAAGACCGGGTAGTCGACCGCGTTCAAGCTGATGCCAAAGTCTCTTCATAACCATGTCGATCGACCGTAAAAGCAGACTGTGGGTCGTCGATGTGAAACTCAAAGACCAGTTTCTGTATGAAGTCCTGAAGGCGTTCGTTGGCAAGATTGATGCAAAATTGGTCGAGCGAGTTCGGCCGGGTTGTCATGTTTTGTGGACCGGGAAGATCAAAAAGGCCGATGAAAGTGTCGAAGTCCTCGCGGCAGAGGCGCTGATTGATATGTTCATTGAGCCACACGAACAGGAGGGAGTACACTGTCTTAGCGAGATCATCATGGTTGTCTCAGGCGCCGTCCGAAGGGCCTGGTGTATGATCTGTGTGCGAAGAGGGACGCTCGGGCTGTCCACCCACTTTACCTGCCCGTCTGGCGCTCCTCTCCGAGGATCAGAGCCGGACCATGGCAAGCCATGTACAGTGCAGGTAGAGGTGGGAAAAGTAAGCGGGAGGGGCGGTTTCGAGCCTGCGAAAGCTCTCGTCAGGGGGCTACCGCTACCCCAACCGCTTGCCTTCCGAGTCCGTGTAGGGTACCAGCTACCGATCTTAAGCC
>JBBPOH010000650.1:0-11545 GCA_038091335.1 Phylloporus arenicola | reverse complement strand
TTTCATTTTGCTTCGTTCAACTTGGAAACTATAAGTACAGTACATAGACAAAGGTGTGTTAAGTAAATTGGCGAAAAAGTGGTGTATTTTGTGGAGTGCCGAAAGGGTGGTAGGGGATAGTATATGTTTTAAACTCGAAGTTTGAGCTAGTTACAAATGTGAATAATAAACTTTAAATTCGGGATGTATCTAAACGAAGAGGGCGACATCGTCGCCCAAATCACCCACACATCGGGCATCCATGTCAACCTGAGCGGGCAGACTTATGGCGCCCGATCCCATCACTGTCAGATTGATTGATAGCTAAGTGCCAAATGCCGATTGGATGAGACTGGGCTGAGACTTGACCCGCCACACATAAAGTTTTGTCGCTGATCTCATCGCCGTCGGACCAAGACGGCAGCGGACGCACGTGAATGCCAAACTTCAAGTTGTCGCAAACGTCCACACCTGACACGGACTTGAAGTCTGTCTTCACGTTCGGAACACGTCTACACGCGCGCACGCACTTGAAGATTCGGCATACATCTGGAACTCGGAACCAACTTGAAGTTTCGTCTACGCCCAAATGGTAAACTAAACTTTATGTTCATGATTCACGTCGGGGCTAACATTTAGGTCTGTCCTAAATATTGCAAGCACCGTTGTGTGAAGCGGTCGAAACGTTGTCGCAAGCCGAGCCGGGTTTGTTCAGTAAACAAGGGTAAACTCAAATCGAAGTGGAACACAGACGAAAGCGGTCTAACATTTTAGATCTAGCTGTAATGGCATGATGGGCTTGTAGCATCTCCTGAGAGCGGTTCTCACATCACTGTCTCAGTTGCCTCGACAGGAAGTTTCAGCATCAACGATCAGCATCAACAATCTCTTTTACAAATGCAAAGGTGTATTTGCTAGCATTCTTGTTATCTGCATTGTTTCCACACAAAGGAAAGACCGCAGCATGAGCGAGAATCTACGCAGACCATGTCAAACTACCTCACCTCGGGTTGAGGAGATCAATCACTTGGAGTTGTAAGCCGTGATCGACTTCGACCACAAGGGAGACGCCAGCATATGGCACCTAGGCGGGTGGTGCGATTGACTGAGATTGACCAGCTGTGTAGGACTGGTCCCGGATCTGCTTATGTGCAAGGCGTATACGGCCGCGTACAACGCCTCCTGCCTGAGTAAGTGTTTCCATTGCTCCCTGTAGTCACACTCGATGTTTACCGAAGACGGCTCGCTTCAGGCTATGTTCCGCGTAAAGTCAAGAGCGGCTACTATGATCCGGGACATGGCCAATTTTCTAGTCAACGTCAAGGACGAGCTAACGACGTAGGCCAGATCCGTGATCATGGATGATGAGAGGCCTCTCGTTGGTCTTCTGTCAAGCGAGATGGCTGCTTATCCCCACGAGCGGTCTTGATGCCTGTCCGACATTGGCTGACACCTTGCGGGGTGGCAACCTTGTTTCCGAGATCCGGTCGGGGCCTAAGCAAAGACAATACGTTCGAATTGCCGACTATGAGGAAAACTGGTACGGTTGCTATAGTAGTAGCTTCCATTGCTATCATAGGGAGTTTGTCACTCTGGACCAAAGAGAGTGGCGGAATGCTACGCACCTATTAGAGTAGTGGTATCCACTCCCTGCGCTGCCATAGTCGCGAGAGCAGTAGTAATTACCCTTTCATCGAGTCGTCAACTTGGTGAACGCGGCAGACGAATGACTAGGTACCTGGCTGTTCGTACCGCTACCGGTGTAGGTGTAATCACCAGACTTGCTACTGTTGCCCGGCATCGTGAAAGAAGAAAGGAGAGAGAGGATGAAGAGCTGGACGGCGAGAGAGACGGGTTTTATACCCCTAGGTCGTTGTTGTTCTTCATTTTCCAAGTATCCAGCCGAAAATTAGTGCCAGTCTCCGCCGCCACAAAGTTTCTTGCCAACACCAGCGGGTCGCTCTGATCACATCACCGCAGTGCTTTCCTCAGATAGATGGTGCAGAGAATATCATCCTTGAGGCAGAGAAGCTTGTGGTGCGGCTTCAACGTTCAACTTGAACGTGTCCCTTCCGAGAAGAGTTCCAATTGTTATGCAAGTTCTTATCTTATCTGACCCATTCTTGATCTCGCTACATCACTCTCCTGGGAATTTGAGCAACACAGCTTTGGACCCTTCGAGTTGGGGTAAGATCTCCCACTTTCTTCCATGCCCTCTGTCTACCACGGGCTACTAACGGCTTGACCAGATCTGGCCGCAATGCTTTTCTTGAGACCCAATGCTGCATAGCCCAAAAGCTTGGCCTAAAATACATTGTGGCTTGCGTACAGTACTTGCATGCCGGGTCGTTTCGTAGGTGTCTCGGCAGAGCGCCTTTGCTTCCTGCCGATGGATGACGCGTAATGAAACCGTCATCAAGACTGGGTCTTGCGGATGTATATAAACAATATTGATGTTGACCAACCAGAATCCACTACGCCTCCACCCGTTTCTGTTCACCACTCATCATTCGTCTCATGGCGGTCGGTAAATCAGCTCTTCTGTTTGGCGCGACGGGTGCTGTGGGGAAACGCCTCCTCGCAGACCTCCTTGCAAGCGACGAATGGACCCGCGTGGGCGAATACGGCCGTCGTGTGAGCACGCCCCCGTCCGATCCACACGCCCAAACCAAACTCGAACAAAAAGTCATTGATTTCGAACACCTCGATGATGCCGGGTTAAAAGCCGGTCGCTGGGACGTCGTATTCGTCACCCTTGGCACAACACGGGCGAATGCAGGAAGTGCAGCCCTGTTTGAAAAGATTGACCGAGAGTGCGTGTGCATGCTCAGTACTTCTTGCAGGAATGCTGATGCGCACCTAGGTATGTCGTGCGCGCGTGCGAGGCCGCAAAGACGGACGATCCGACGCATGAACAACGGGTCGTGTATCTCTCCGTATGTTCGCTCGCCACGTCGCATTGACCATTTCTCACTGCTTCAAGTCTGGCGGGGCGGACCCGACTTCGCTATTCCTTTACCCAAAGCAAGTCCACATTGCATTCTCTCTGATCTTGCTGCTTATATGCGTACATAGATCCAAGGGTCTCACTGAACTCGCGCTCGCGCGCCTCGGATATGCAGATACCATTGTCTTTCGCCCAGGGGTATTCCGAGGCGCTGAACGGTCCACAACACGCATTGGCGAGTCCGTCATCGGGTATGTCTCTGTACGCTCCACTTTGCACGGTATTGACCACCCCCCGTTCAGCGCCTTCACTGGCATCGCCGCGCATTTTAATCTCAACATCCAAATTGAGGTATGCATGTCCCCTTTCGCCGCCCGTGTCTATGTCAACGGATGATCGCTCCCTAGGTCCCGCTCCTCGCCAAATCGATCGCGAAAGCTGGTGCTCTGGGATCATCCCATATCCCCAGCGATGTCGGTGCGACCAGGGTCGATGCTGGTGAGGGTAGGGGTTTTACGCTCATATCTAACAAGGCGGCTACACTGTTAGGTCAGGTGTGAAAGGAAAATCTTGCTGATTGGAAGAGTTCTGCAGTTGTAACTGCTACTGGATCGTATTTCTATTATGTTTCTTGATGTACTGTACATGCAAAGTATTGGGACGTCCGAGGTCTGCCTTCTGATCACAAACCACGCAATGAAAGCCTTGCCTTGGATATCCTCAAGGTACAATCACAATAAATCTAAGGTATATAAAACATCGACCAACTACAACCTATAACTAGTTGCACCAAAGGAGATCGCGATACATACAACAAACCTCTCGAGTAGCGCGCTCAACCCAACATGCAGCCTATCGCATCACTCACTCCTCGTCCTCACCCACCACATGCGGGGCACCTTCCTCCCCTGGCACGGGCGAATACCACTTGGACGCATCCCTCGGACTCGTCAGCTCAATCGCACCGTTTTGTGGTGCAGAGAAGATGGTTTCCTCGGTGTGCGTTGACGTATTAGCGTTTCTCCCTGAGGTCGTATACAGGTTCACGAGACAAAGCGCGTAGAGGTACAACAAGAACGCCAAACTTCATGATGGTAAGTATTCAGACATTCAGGTACGCACGAGCGCGGACGCATACCTATACATCCCGAGAACGTATGTGACGTGGTCCATCCCTGCGTCATGGACCGCATCTAGTTCCTCGTCTGTGGCAGACATAAATAGGAATCTGCAAAGGATCTAAACATCACAGGCAACGGTCAATGGGAAGGGCTCACCCTGACGCCACAAGTAACTACAGTCTAGCCATCAGACAAAAAATACAAGATAAACATGCACGGCACACGCACGAATGGGGGTAAATGGCGGAAGGCACGCGCCGCCTTTGCTTTGGATCCTGAATCACCACGATTGATCCCTGGTGCGAGTGTATGCTCGCTCTCGTTATCATCCAGTGTTGCCGTGGACGAGCTGGTCGCTAAGAAACAAACGTCGATGATCCGAGCGAGTCCAGCAAACATGAGCGTGTATCCAAACATTGCGTGTACCTTGGATAGGTAGCTCAACCACAAGAAACCAGCTAGTCAAAAGATGCTCACTTTTGTAGATAACATAAGTGCCTGCGAGTGATCTGACATGGCCCAACCGGTCAATATGATACTGTCATGACGATCGACGTTATGACTCTGCAAAAGGGAAGCTGATCGAGAACGTACATCAAACCTGGGATGACGTTTCTCTGATATCTAATTAGTGGAAAGAGGCTAGCAAAACCTGGAAGGCAACATACCTGATTATTACGGGAGAGGTAGATGCCCAATGCACCACCTGCCCACCAGACCACTCCCAATAAACTTGCATCATATGAGAACGGCCTACGAAATAAAACAAGAGGGGTCACATACGTATGTTGCATATCTTTCATGGACCATGCACCCCCATGATGCTCCGTGAACGTATTCACAATACCCTGGTAGATCGGCACATAAGCTAGCATATACCCACACTAGAATCTGCAAACCAACCCAAATCATGATCACCCACGAATCCCACCACTCGGGACTCCGTCCGCTCTGACGCACCCAATTCTCGCCGGCAACGAGCAGGATGGCCAAAATTATTCCATAGCCAATAAACGCGCTTCCCTAACGTAGAATAAGCTGCCTAGACTCGAGACAGCAGCCCGAAACAGCTCCTCACCATAATGTAGTGCGCTGCACACTGCCCTGCACCGACTTCGCCACAGAATCCCCTCAACACGATGACGCCAAACAGTCCCTGTACCCATCCCAGTATCGGCCAGATGCGCCCGAGCATACCATGGGCGCGAACAGCGTGCGGTCTGACCGTCTCTTCATGGAGGTGAAGCTTGAGATAGACACCAAGGGCGAGTTGTGCGAAGATAGGAAGGAGGAGCCAAGACGCAAAGGAGCCGTGGAAGGAATGGGGGAACTGTCTGCCTCCATGCGCGTGTCCGAGGACGATGCCAGCAAATGTCAGTGCGAATGCGAGGCTCTGGAGAGTGCGTTTGTCAGACGGAGGACCTGGGGCGGAGGAACGACGAGACCTGGAGCGGGACGTGCCAGCGACTACGGCTGAGACCCAATACCATGCCGATGGGAAAGAGGACGCCCCAGACGAGGGCTTGGAGGCCCATGTGGAGGTAAAGGACAGCGTCTATTGGTGCATGGAGTTGTTCTTCTGAGACGTCGTGATGACCGTGTGCATATACAGCGGGGACGACGAGGAGCAGCGACCAAATTTTTGTCGTCGGCATCGTAGATGAAGGAGCACTTTGTCAGGGGTTGGTTTCTTATTTTGGTCTTTCAACCCCCTGCTTTAGTAATCAACGCCCGCTCCCCTGTTCCTTGAGTACCAGATCGGCGGCCTTGGCACGTTCAATGCATGTTACTTGTAATGAAAATATGCGACTGTCCTCAGCTCGCGTATGCAATAGATTATGGTATGTAGTCGATGTAGATTAGTGGGTGTCAGTTTACTTGGAGGCTGGTAACTTCTCGAGCAACTACACACAATGTGATACACATTCATTTGGCACTTGTGATTGAAGAGACCCGAGGACCCGAAGTTCGGCCCTTACCACTCCCAACGAGAACAAGTCGAACATTGAGCCTATGCTGAGCATATTTCAAGAGAAGTCATACCATCTCTACATGGTATGGACTTAGCGTTGGGGAACGTTGCTGAAACGTCGGGCTTCACGGGGGAGCACAAATCACAGCATGATGACGCACAAACTATTCAGTCAGAACGCAGTCCTGGTGGATTTTACGAGTGTGTCGAATTCTTCAATGCAACCAACCATTCCCAAGAAGCCCTGACTCAAAGAGTAAAACGGTGGCCAGCCCACCTCCAATGGCACGTTGAAGATGTCCATGTTAGATATCGAGGTTGCGTACACATGAACATATAGTTTTGTGTCGATTAATGTCGAATCCGTGGTAGAGCTCTATGGTCGCAGCGATCGGCCTGGTGCTCTAACCGAGAGAAGGGATCGCTGTTGAGGAGGGCGTGGCTGAGCGACGGTAACTCCATGACCTGGATCCAAACTATGCTTTGATGGGCCGAAGCCTTGGGTACGTGGTTCCCGAATATAGAGGTTCACGATCATGTGGAACATCGTCTCGGACAAGTCATTGATGACTCGAGGAGATTAGATATCCTCTCCCTGACGACCAGCGACACAATCTTTCAAAGGTGAGTTGCCAAGGACTCTGCTGTGTAGCCACCGTCCAGATCGTCCAGATACCATGGAAGCTGGCGTAGCACGGCCAGGCTCAGCCCCACAAACAATCTTACTTGGATCATCGACGAGAAACGATCTAGAAATCGGCTTCGCGTTTGGTCATAGCCCGCACTTTGCAATGGCAGTGTCGCGCTAGCATCCTGTCCTCTGAGCACATTCCGTTTCGTTCAGAATCACGGATCGACAAGTTGACCCGGGGTAATAATCTCAGGTGCCCTGAGACGCCGCCGCTGGAAGAGAGTGATGCTACTGAAGAGTACTAGCTTGAGCCATGATGAGAAATCATGTGGGAATGGGACATGGGCAGTGGGATTCACCGCGGAACGACAGTAGGAACATCTATCTTCCGAATCCTTGTTGCGAATAGAAAAGCGACAGAAATTTGTTGCAGAGTGGCATTAGCCAAGCCCTTAGCCAAGTTGAGAAGTCTACACCATGCTCTCTAATTGCCATGTCAGACACTTCCGTCTCCTGATAAACCGACATCATTGGATCAATTTTAATAGAGCCTTTATCAGTGGATCCTCCATTCAGGTGAGCCAATACGAAACTGAGGTCTGCAAGCCTTGACGGTCGACCATCCAACAGTCCCTTCAGGATGCCTTTCGTGACCCTTCGTCTCCATTTCACATACCCCACGGATCTACTGGCCCTGCATCCCCAGATGAGCTCCCCGCAGAGCTGAAGAGAGCCGGGCAATCACCGACACTTGGGGCTCATGTCAGCGGTGACATGACCAAAGCCTCGCAGAATGACCAGTCTGACCACGCCGCTCAAGCACGCTCCAAGCTAATTTCGCTTGGCTATGGTGCAAGCTCCCTCTGGGAGCAGAGCATAGTTTGGGGACATCATGACGCCTTTCGGTACGATCATCTTTCATTCCCACCGCACATTATGACACTGAAGTTTGAACGTCCAACAGGCATGTAAATAACGCGCACTACCGTAGGTCTGGCTCACTTTTGTCGAGTTTGCTTTGATCATTGCCCGTCAGTGCGGTTTTTCGAGTCGGTAAGCTGTCATCAAGGCTCGGTTGCCTACATCTAAATCGCAGCACCTACAAGGGCCGAATGCAATGGGTCATTGAGTTGGGAAATCTATTAGGCGGTAAGGAACGCGCCCAGGCTATGCTCGCAGGGCAGGGCGTCTCTCTCATCCTCAAGTCCATCAATGTCAACTTTAGACGACCGGTCACCTTCCCAGATACCGTACGTACATTCGGGCTATTTCTAGCACCTTCTGCACATGACGCGTACGCAGCTACTTATCGGGCACAAACCAATTGTCTCGTCGAGCCGCACGCAGTTCACGTTGGCTGCTGCTGCCTATTCGTATGCTCAGGCGGCAATCGTCGCGGATTCTGAAGGGGTCATCGTGTGGTATGATTATGAGTCACTGAAAAAGTGCGATCCTGGTGACGAAGCATGGAAAGTACTAAAAGACGTGATGGATGCAGAAATGCGAGAAGGGCAAGGAAAGCCTGGAAGGTCGGCGGAATGCCAGAGGATGCTAGATGGTTGTAGAATTAGATTAGATAATCATTGAGCACGTGATGACCGTCACAACGGCCATTGACAAGGACGCGCGTCCTCTTCCATCTTTATAGTCTCTTCTTTCTCCTCAACCACCACCACTCGTACCAGATTCACTCAGAATGGCTGATCCCAGCGGCGCACCACCACAACCTGGCCCAAATGATATCTCAACGGCTATCCTCCGCCCCAAGAAGTCGTGCGTATCTCGTCGACTTTCATCCTTGTCGATCTGACGTGCTCTGCAGTCCGAACCGTCTCATTGTAGATGAGGCAACCTCAGACGACAACTCTGGTTAGCATCTTTTCTTCTCTGCAAGAGTGTTTCTTGTTTAAATGCAATCATAGTTGCGACCCTGAACCCCGCAACGATGGAGTTACTCTCGCTATTCCGGGGTGATACTATCATCGTGAGGTATACATTTATTGCCAGTTATACCTTTTCTTCTGGCCCTTACCTACTTTTTAATAGAGGAAAGAAACGACGAGATACGGTTCTCATCTGCTTGTCTTCGGATGATGTTGAGGAGGGACGCATTCAGTTGAATAAGGTTGCGCGCAACAACTTGCGTGTGAAGCTAGGTGATCTTGTCAACGTTCACCAATGTCTCGACATCAAGTATGGAAAACGGATACATGTCCTCCCCTTTGATGACTCCATTGAGGGTCTGAGTGGTAACCTCTTTGAGGTCTACCTCAAGCCTTACTTCCTCGAGGGTATGGTTTTGACTTGGTATTTGTCGGACAGCTCACTTAGTTATTGGCAGCTTACCGCCCTGTCCGCAAGGGTGATACCTTCCTCGTACGAGGAGGAATGCGAACAGTTGAATTCAAAGTTATTGAGACTGATCCTGCTGAGTACTGTATCGTGGCTCAGGACACTGTTATCCACACAGGTACGTGTATCGTATCTCGATGAAATATGTGTCTGACACATCGTTCAGAGGGTGATCCGGTGAAACGCGAGGACGAAGAAGCAAACCTCAATGATGTTGGGTATGATGACATCGGCGGCTGTCGCAAGCAGATGGCTCAAATTCGTGAGCTTGTTGAATTGCCCCTCCGTCACCCTCAACTCTTCAAGTCAATCGGGATCAAACCACCACGGGGTATCCTCATGTTCGGTCCCCCGGGAACTGGTAAAACTCTCATGGCACGTGCAGTGGCCAACGAGACTGGCGCGTTCTTCTTCTTAATCAATGGCCCAGAGATCATGAGTAAGATGGCTGGTGAGAGTGAAAGCAATTTGCGCAAGGCTTTCGAAGAGGCGGAAAAAAACTCTCCTTCCATTATCTTCATTGATGAAATCGATTCGATTGCCCCTAAACGCGAAAAGGTTCGTTGGATTACGCATTTCGCCGCATGTGCTCATGTCGTTTGCAGACCAATGGGGAAGTCGAGCGCCGTGTTGTTTCTCAGCTGCTTACTCTCATGGACGGTCTCAAAGCGCGGTCGAACGTTGTCGTCATGGCTGCTACAAACCGGCCGAATTCGATTGACCCAGCACTGCGCCGCTTCGGTCGTTTCGACCGTGAAGTTGATATTGGCATCCCCGACCCAACGGGACGTCTGGAGATTCTTCGAATCCACACCAAGAACATGAAGTTGGCTGAAGACGTTGATTTGGAGCAGGTGAGGGATATGTTTGTTCTATTGTTGTACGTGCTAAGGTACCACAGATTGCAGCTGATACCCATGGTTACGTCGGCTCGGATATTGCGTCGCTTTGTTCCGAGGCCGCCATGCAACAGATTCGAGAAAAGATGGATCTGATTGATCTCGATGAGGACACTATCGATGCTGAAGTCCTCGATTCCCTCGGTGTCACCATGGACAACTTCCGATTTGCCCTTGGCACCTCCAACCCCTCGGCACTCAGAGAAACTTTTGTCGAAGTGCCGACCGTCACTTGGGACGACATTGGCGGTCTCGAAAATGTCAAGCTCGAACTCCAGGAAACTGTGCAGTACCCTGTGGACCACCCCGAGAAGTTCCTCAAGTATGGTATGGCACCATCAAAGGGTGTTTTGTTCTATGGCCCACCAGGAACTGGTAAAACATTGCTTGCGAAAGCCATTGCGAACGAGTGCAATGCCAACTTCATCAGCATCAAGGGTCCTGAACTGCTCACCATGTGGTTTGGTGAATCTGAGGCCAACGTTCGTGACGTTTTTGATAAAGCACGCGCAGCTGCACCCTGTGTCATGTTCTTTGATGAGCTTGACTCTATTGCGAAAGCGCGTGGAGGGTCGACGGGCGATGCAGGTGGCGCTGGTGACCGTGTCCTCAACCAGTTGCTCACTGAAATGGATGGTATGAACACCAAGAAGAACGTCTTCATCATTGGTGCAACCAATCGTCCTGATCAAATCGACCCCGCATTATTGCGTCCGGGACGATTGGACCAGTTGATTTACATTCCGCTTCCCGACGAGCCAGGACGCTTGTCCATTCTCACAGCTCAGCTGAAGAAGTCGCCCCTGGCGCTCGAGGTTGACCTCCCCTTCCTTGCCAAATCGACACATGGCTTCTCTGGTGCGGATTTGCAGGAAATCTGCCAACGTGCTGCGAAGCTCGCTATCCGGGAGAGTATTGAATCGGACATCAGGCGGCAGAGAGAAAAGCGCGAAAAGGAGGAAGCTGCTGGGGACGATGCTGAGATGGATGAGGAAGAGGAAGAGGATCCCGTACCGCAGATCACCAAGGAACATTTCGAGGAAGCCATGAAGTACGCGAGACGGTCTGTATCTGACCAGGATATTAGGCGGTATGAGATGTTTTCCCAGGTATGCATTTGGTTTCCTTTCGGCGGGGACGGGTGACTTACTCTATACGGTCGTACAGAACCTCCAGCAATCGCGTGGTTTCGGGAACAACTTCAGGTTCCCGGAGGGTGAAGGCCCTTCTGGGACGTCGGCGCCAATCGGTAATACTGGGTTCCAGGACGACACACAAGAGGACGATTTGTATGCTTAGATTGCTGAACTGACTGCCTTGAGTACATAACTTGGTTTGCACTCCTGCCATCCCCCTTTCCTCGAGTTGAACGTTGATGTTGCTCGTGTCCTTTGTAGTAATTTCTCTCTTACTTGTACGAGACAATTGCATGCTATTAGATGACCTTTCAACGACATCTAGTGGATAGTGTGTGCAGTGAAAGTTCTAGGCTGTCAATGCAAGTCCTGACTCGATATGATCTATATCTCCCTATCTACGAATCGTGACTGATAGGACCAAAGTTTGAACGGCGCTGGTCTGGAGTTTGGGCACTCTGCTCCGGCGCTGATCCAGAGACAGGTGCCTCTTTGGACCGTCGAACGA
>JBBPOH010000649.1:0-11562 GCA_038091335.1 Phylloporus arenicola | reverse complement strand
GGGACAATGCCTCACTGGACCATCGCAACGGAACCGCAGGAGGTTCCACAGCAGCTCGGTAAGCCTGTGACGAAGTTACCTCGTTAGAATACCAGTGCGAGGCAAACCAAATGAATTGACCTCTTCAAGGGCTGACAGTGCATCGTGTACATCCCCTCTGACCTTCTGATCGACAGGCATGGTTTCAATTTGGTCAACGAGCTTCACAATACTGTGCAGCGTCTGTTGGCTATTTAGGACATTCTGTGAGGTTCGGTGCCGCAAGAGAGTGTCAAGCTGCCAGTCAGATAGTGGAGAAGCCACTTCGGACCCCACGCCACGGGGAAGAGAGGGCACACCCAACAAGGCAGTGAGTTGATCAGAAAACGCAGCAAAGACAGGCACCAGGTCCGCTGCTGTCAAGTGCGTCATCCTTTCATCTTGCGCCTGCCTATTTAAAATAAAGATACCACCCCACTGAGGTAAAAGAAATGCGTTCTGGTTTGTGGGTGACCCTGAGGCTGTTTCTAGTCATATGATCACCAAAATAAATTTTGATGAATACTTGCCGTGTGCATCCAGGATACAAAGCGGTTGCTGGGATGGTGACGGCACAAACAACACAAAATGGAGCACAGGGTCGTTGGAGACACTGGAAGCTGAAAAACGCGTCAAGCCTCCTATTCCCTATGCAGAGAACAGGATAGTTACATAGTGACCATTCAGCAGAGTTGATGAAGACGGTCAAATCTTCGGGAGTGACACCGTGATGGCATCTACCGGCAACAGGAAGTTGGATGGGTTCGAAGGCCAGGGGTGCATGGTATTGGACCTGGCTTTCAACGGTGGTATTATGGAGCACATTCAATTGGGAAAGGATTGGAAACAGATGGTCTGCAGGCTGGCTGATCAGCCGTCGGAACTAAGATGGAATGAAACGACTTTCCTACAATCGCAGGTTGAATGTCCCAAGAATGGACGAGACGATCGGATGCGGCGTTCTCGTTCAGCAACGTGAAAGCAAGCCGATAGCGGTCACTGTATTGAACAATGCGTTGTGCCTGTATCGGGGAGATCTCGGGTGCAAGCAAACCAGACAAAATGCTGGCCAACCGATGTACTGGGACACCGTCACTGAGCACGAGGCACTGAGAATGTGCAGATACCGAATCACCCACCTGATGCATCCTCTGGGCTCACAACCAACTTTCTGTGGCTTTGGACAGCGGTGTAATCCCCGAGTACAACAGTGTATGCGTTTGAAGCTTCCTCTATAACAATGATAACTAAATGTCCATCCGCCCATTTTATTCTTCATACCTGCGCTTTGGCCAGTGTCCACTCGAATGTCCAGATTTCTCCCTGTAGGGGAAGCGTGAAGCTTTTGAGACAGGACACCAATGAGCTTCTCTGCTAGGTCATTCTCAAAACTCGGTGCGTCAAGCTGTATATGTACAGGAAAAACGAGTTTCCTGTCAAGCTGAGCTCCTACACGGACCGAAGGCAGCGCTATACGCTCGATACTAGTGAGCCTCCACCAGAATGGAAGAGCAAGGATGATTACAGCCCAATAAGAGGACAGAACGAGCCTTCGTATTTTGGCAGACTCGAATGGGAGTCTCTGGGGTTCTTTGAGACCGTGGCTTGTGTTGGCGGGGGTCAAGTCCATAACAAGTGCATGTCTTGAACGCGTTCTGTCAGACCAACTTCGAGCACGACCAGCGGAGTTTCAAACGTTCTCTCCCTCATACTCCTCTTGTTCCCCGAACTCACAAAGAATATTTGATAGGACCTCAGTTACGCTGCTTTTCGAGTTGTTTCGACCTGCAGTTTCATGCGTATCGCGATATAATTGAACTCTTGCGACGAGTCGTCCCACTCCTCGTTTCTCCTTCCACGACAGTGGCAGCGAATCGAAGGCTATCTTGAACATGTCCTCTATCGGTTACGGGCAGCTGTCTTCTCCTGGGACTTCGTTACACCACGACTTTCGCCGGCCCTCGGCTAGTTTTTCACCACACGATGTCAGTCAGATCAAATGCCTTGCTCCATCAGTTCCTCAAAGCTTTTGCGTAGCATTTTTCTCGACGTAGATCACCTTCCCCAGGCCAATTCACGAGGCGGCCCGCCTACGATAGTTACAAACCTCGAACATATCATGACGATCATCCCAACTGCTACAGGCCAAACGTTTACAGGCCTGAGCGGTACTATAGCCGTAGTCCGTCTCCGCCTCGTTATGACCGTACCAGGCAGCATGACTCTCGCCAGTGGGACCACGCCTCTCGATGGCCGTACAAGCGCTCTCCAAGTCCTCCGTCGTGGGACAAAAATCGTCGTGATACCCTCGCTGAGAGGATGTTTGAACCTCATGAAGCGTGGAAACAACCACATCTTGATAGGCCTGCTCGGTATGAGTCGTACGTCGTATTGTCAGAGGTAAGACTGGCGTAACACTTGGTTTTTTGTAGGCTGGATACCACCCTCGACCGTCATGGGGATCGTCGACCGCAACCGCCCCGAGACCTTTCTCCGCAAAGACCTGCTACACGCTCTGATTTCGTGCCACACTACGATAGTTATCGCCCTTCTCCCTCCTTTCATGCTGTGCGCGACCTTGGGTCCTTTTCTCGCACTGCAGACACATACCGACCCCAGTACTCGGACGACCAATGGCCTCCATCCCACACAAGTGATGGTGTGAACCACCAGAGAAGACCTTCTCACTATGACCGTGTGGATGAGCGCCAAGGAAGCTCGATTTCGAGTACCCCTCCTCGACCACCTGCATCGCTCCCACAGTCACAGCATCGTTCTCCGTCACCTCGTCCACTCACTGAAGCAGAGGACTATCGAACCTATCAAAGTCAATTTTCTGCCCTCGATAGTGGCCATCACTCGCTTTCCTCCTCAGTATCCCGCTCTCGTGGAAGTTCTCTCCTTCGGGAGGGGCCTGATACGAGGTCGGAATCTCCCTCTTCTTCACGATCACCTAGGCGCTCGAGGACCGGTATCTCCGAACTCGGTGAACAGTCCGCTCCTCCCCAATTGTCGATCCAACCAGTGCAGGAGAAGGCACGCAGGGGCATTCTGAATGAGATACCGTCGTCAGGTGATGGCAGCAATGCTCCATCAGACGGTCCCGAAAGCATGGGAATCATCATGCATGTCCCGGCCGACAAGCAGTCCTCGAGCCACGAGACCATTTACATGAATGGCAATTTTGCCGTTAACTCAGAGGCTTTTGAACACAACGCTCCGCGGCTCCTAGTTCCCGAAGTGGTATCTTCTAACGATGCAACGCCTCACAGAGGTATGTCTGCTACGGGATTAAGAAGACAACATTGCTGATCATGCGTGCAGATACATCTCACGAAATCGTGACGCCTTATGTGGAAGCAGACTCTACGACTATTGATTCTCTCCGCTCCTCACTTGAAGGATCATCAGCAAAAACCAACCGTTCTATGCCAGCAGAGATGCCTACAACCAGAGATGCTACTCTCGCCACTGCACCCCCCTCTCTTAAGGCAGATAGATGTCAGGAAGCTCTTCCATCCTTGACAGGAAACACTTCACGTGTCGTACGTTTAACAGAAAAATGGTCCGAGATCGTATCCCCCAGTTCAGACATCGACCACGTTATAACTCCCGAATCAGTTCCCAATTCGTTAAAAATCGTGGTCAGTGACCACAGCACTATTCCAGCTTCTGCAGCAAATCTATATCACTCTGACGACACCAAGTCGACTCGAGAGGGTGTTCGCGTCGTTCTGCTTACACGTCTCCTCTATGATCGCCAATCGCGTGCCGAACGAGTATTCCCTGTGCTCCGAGCAAACCAAGTGGCTTCGAGCCTGTCCCTTCCGCCCCCTAGCAACCAGAATGGTCGATCAGAGGAACTTCTCTTTACAAACTCCCCCGGAAGATCGGCTGCACATGGGGCGATTCGATCGTCTTTGGTGGATCGCTTTGTGGAACGCCAGTCTGAGATCGTGGAAAAGGCGCGCAGATTGAGAACCGAGTATATGGCATTGCATGAACGATGGTTGGAGCATTGTGCGAGGCTAGACGATATCCAGAAAACTGGAACTCCGGAGGAATCTGCGGTTCCTTCAGGTGGCAGGACAACCAGGCGTTCAACCGCTGTCATGGGAGATGCTGTTCGCTCGGACCTGGAGATGGAGCAGATCATTGCCAGCTTAGGTGTTGAAGAACTCACCGATCCCAGCTATCTTGCGATCAGAAACGTGGCCAAGATTCCGGACATGATTTCTGTCACTGAGGGTTCCGTGCCGTACCTGTTTGACGACACGAACAATGTCATAGACGACCCTTCGGAATTCTATGGTGCCTCTTCTGGTCAAGACTATTGGACCGAAGAGGAGCGTGATACTTTCCTCAACGAGTTCGCTGCCCATCCGAAGCAGTTTGGTCTCATCGCGCAACGGATGCCGAACAAGACGGCTGCTCAATGTGTCACATACTACTATCTCAACAAGAAGCAGGGAGTTGACTTTAGGAAAGCTGTCATGCAGTACGGCACAAGTAGACGTCGGAAAAACGGCAGAGCCAGCAAGCAGAGAGGCAATGCCCTCTTGGCGGACATACGACGTCATGATGACGAGGTTTTACGGCTTTCACCTGTCTCCCTAAATGAACCCGCACCATCTACCGGGAATAAGCGCAAACGAGGGGTCGATCGTAGTAACGGCGAATCAAGACGATCTAGCACATCCAGGCGAACCATCATTCAAGCAGAAGCGACATCTTCTGGAACCACCCCCGATCCCGATGTGGAGCAGCCGAGAAGAAGGCGGAGAACTGCGATTTCCACGCGAGCAGTAGCAGTAATCACCGCTGATGAAGTGGTGCATGACAATGCAGTTGCGTGTCCGGTACCTGCGTGACGCAGGCAGGCGACAGTGGCCGCAAAGCGTAGACAGACGTATCCTAAGATTTGTACTCGATGGGCTTTACCGCCTTCCTTCGACCATAATGAGGTGATACCCGAAGTTGGTCTTGACCAGTGGAGACAGAACAGGCTTGTCCACTGTCGACGGTGGTAATGCAAACGCAGCATCTTGGAATGCACCCTGCGCCACAGGGCCATGAGTATGGCCGCACTAGAGGCAATGGCGACGTACGACCATCGATCCTCGGGTCATCCAGCCAAGGCTACCACCAGCTGCAGACCGTCAGGAATTGGAGAAGTAAGGAGGAATACGAGATGCACATTTGGCCTTGTCCTCAGAGTAGTCCTGCGCGACCTTGTCGAATCGCTGGCCGCCCTGTGGTCAATGTAAGAAGGGATTGCGCATATAACTCCCGTTAGACCTGTATCTTCTCCAGAGCCTCCAATGCCTTTGACTGCTTCTCACATAGTATATGACGGACGTTGATCGCGTTAGCGGGTTTCAGCCCGCCCTTGCCCTTTTACAGTACTTAGTTATCTCGTGCACAAAGAAAGTGTAACAAACCTTGGTATCCGCGTGCTCGTTCTTGTTTTCGCCGCTTTTCTTGTTCTTGCCCATGTCAAGATGGTGCTGTGGCTGTGCTATGCGTAAGGTGTCAGTCACGTGCTACCACCAAGTACTCTTGCTCAAGGCCATCACTCAAACCATCATGGCGGACAAGATCACTCGCATCGCTATCGTCGATTCAAACCGCTGTAAACCAAAACGATGTGCTCAAGAATGTAAAAAAGTGAGTAGATCAGAGTCACCTTGCTGTCCAACCGTTGACCCGTTCCTTGCTCAGTCATGTCCCGTTGTCAAAATGGGTGCGTGACATGTCTGATCACGCTGAACTAAGACCTAAACTCATTCTCAGGAAAACTGTGTATTGAAGTCAAGTCCTCGGATAAAATCGCATTCATATCCGAGTTTCTATGTATCGGCTGTGGTATATGTGTAAAGAAGTGAGTTTATCCCGGGATCTGTTCCTCTTTGTTCAATGTAGTTTGTTCAAGGTGTCCATTTGAAGCCATCGCCATCATCAATCTTCCTACTAACCTCGAGTCTGAGGTAACCCACCGTTATACTGCCAACGCATTCAAGCTGCATCGGCTCCCCACTCCGCGCCCTGGTCAAGTTCTCGGCCTTGTCGGAACCAATGGTATTGGAAAAAGCACAGCTCTCAAAATCCTTGCTGGAAAACTTAAGCCCAACTTGGGTAGATACGACGTACGTGATTTCTGTTGCTATTTTCTCTTGTACCACTTGGATATCCAGGACCCACCCGACTGGCAAGAGATCCTAAAATACTTTCGTGGATCCGAGCTCCAGAATTACTTCACGAAAGTTTTGGAGGATAACCTTAAGGCGCTGATAAAGCCGCAATACGTCGATCATATACCGCGCGCGATCAAAGGCAACATGAATGTAGACCAAATGCTGGATTCGAAGCTGGAGCTTGACAACAAACAGAAAATGTGCGATGATCTTGAGTTGAACCAGGTCCTCGAACGTGAAGTGTCGCAATTGTCGGGTGGAGAACTTCAGCGATTCGCAATCGCCATGTCTTGTATTCAAAAGGCCGACGTGTATGCGCCCCCACCGTTTCACTTTGCTGCTCGTCCTGATTTGATATAGGTATATGTTTGACGAGCCATCAAGTTATCTGGATATCAAGCAGCGATTGAAAGCAGCAGAAGTTATACGCTCACTGCTTGACCCAAACTGTTACGTCATAGCTGTTGAGCACGATCTTTCGGTTTTGGATTACCTGTCCGACTATGTCTGCTGCCTATATGGGAAACCGTCCATGTATGGAGTCGTCACCATGCCTTATTCTGTCCGTGAAGGTGGGACATTTGCGATATTTGCCCTGTCGCTGGCCAACCATCTAGCAACTAGGCATCAACATTTTCCTCGACGGGTTCATCCCGACAGAAAACCTGCGCTTCCGAGAAGAGTCGTTATCGTTCAAGATGATGGAGAGTGTAGAGGAGCTAGTGGTGGACAAGACACGCCACTATAATTACCCAGCGATGACCAAGACAATGGGTAATTTCAAGCTGACTGTTGAAGGGGGCACTTTTACCGACTCTGAGATCGTCGTCATGCTCGGGGAGAACGGTACCGGAAAGACGACGTTCGTCCGTCTGTTGGCTGGTGTGACAAGTCCCGATATCGAAACGGACAAGCTGGAGCTTGCTGTGTCGCTCAAGCCGCAAACGATATCCCCAAAGTTCCCGGGCACAGTCCGCATGCTCCTGATAAAACAAATCAAACAGGCTTTCATGCATCCGCAGTTCCAGAGCGATGTAATGAAGCCAATGAACCTGGAAAACATCATGGATCAAGAAGTCAAGACTTTGTCCGGAGGAGAGCTACAACGTGTTGCAATCGTCCTTGCCTTGGGTAGGCCTTATTCCTTATATGCATTATATATGCGGCGACTGATATGGAGTTAGGCAAGCCCAATGTGTCTGTTTATTTGCTTGATGAGCCGAGCAGGTTAGTCGGCTTACTGACCGGCAACTTTTACCGACATATTTCATTCTAGTTTCCTGGACTCTGAGCAGCGTATCATTGCAAGCAAAGTCATCAAACGGTCTGCCATCAATTTCAAAGTTGGAGTTCGTTCTTTTAACCGTCCATCAGTTTCATCCTTCATGCTAAGAAGACCGCATTTGTCATCGAACACGATTTCATCATGGCAACTTACCTCGCTGATCGTGTTATCGTCTTTGAGGGCCAGCCGGCAATCTCAGCAACAGCAACACCGTGAGTAACCTATTGATAGTTGCATTCGATACGCTCTAAGTGCCGCATCCAGCCCGCAGTCCCTCCTTTCTGGGATGAACCGATTTTTGGCCTCCCTAGAGATCACATTCCGCCGTGATCCCACCAACTTTAGGCCCCGTGTGAACAAATTGAACAGTGTCAAGGACCGTGAACAAAAGAGTACGTTGTGCCATTCCCCCTCTCGATAATTTAAAAGCAACCTTCACAGCTGCGGGTAATTACTTCTTCCTTGAGGAGTAAGCACGGCGTAGTGCGGAAGCGAAGATGAGTACTCGCCCATGCGGAGGGCAAGGAAGGTCTACTTGTAACTTACGCTACGCCCTCCAAACACTCATTATTGACGGATGATCATTCATTGGTATAGATCTAAAGTTGTTTGCGTAATGCTGCGTTCATCTAGATCAGAACAGAGTGCCAGATGGCATGATATCGTTCCTTGATTGTGACGCTAAGTCGGAAATACATGTGCCCAGGGATCCAATACGGCCCCCGCTTCTCCGCGGCTCCATGAGATGGCCACTATTCCAGGTCATGGGCATTACGCGGCAAATTTTAAATCTCATCAAGCTCATGGTCATTAAAGCGGCGTCGTATGGAGACAGATCAAGTTGCCTGAATACAATGTTTCATTCCTTTTTAGCCCGTCCCAACTCCCATCACCGACATGCATGGGTTGCCACGTCTCAATAAGTACGATCTCATCCTCCAAATATGAGGAGCCGGATCTGGTTGTATAAATTGTCCCAAAGGATGCTCTCAATCTCACCCGAAATCTTTTCCTGCTCCCCTTTCTGCCCCCGATATCCGATAGTTCGTTTCGTTCCCCTCGTCCTGATCACCGCATATACGGTGAATGTGGTTCTCACTGCCCCTCAGACAGGGTCAACACCGAACATCTGTGCCGGCTACTTGTGGGGTGTGATCATCGAACAAGTACTCGGCCCTCCCAACACAGTATATAACCGTCGGTCCATTTCCTTCTCTCTGGCTGGGACGAAGTTTGTACCTGACGCGTCACTTTGCTAGAGTATGTCGAGACGACGGACTGCAGTGGGCCCGCTTGGGTGCAGTCCAGCACGCTGCCCGATCCGCCCACGAGTATCAACCCTCGGGGTATCACGTTTGTATATCCTTGGTTGGTCGAACATGATCCATCTCATGCTTTCTAGATACCTCTGTGAAGTCCCCCAGAATATCCAGTATTACTGCGGTGAAACGCCGGTGTCGACTTGTGTATGTCCCCATCGTTCTGTTTCGTCGTCTTGCGTGGCTTTTAGGACTGATTATATATACAGTGCGGTAATCTCACTGCCTTGTCATAGATTACTAGGTTACCTTGATTGGCCATGGTTTGATATTGCTGTTATCGGCATAAAATTATACAAGCTTCTTGAGAAATGACATAGTCTCAGAGGGTACTACTTGGGGGGAAATCGACTCGTCGATCGCGCAACCTAATATTCGACAGTGAGCGAACGTCTCGTTCGAGGCCAGTGACAGAAGGGTCGCGTCCCTCGTCCGATCATGTCCAGATGATGACAAAAATCCTTGGAACTTCAAACAGTACATTTTCACGAACAAGACATATTCATGCAATCGACCATCCATTCATAACTCCACTCTCATTCCTCGTCGGACTCCGACGCCGGATCATAGTTCGCTAGCGTATTCTGCGATGATGATTTATGTTATACGGCAGAATAGGAGCAAAGTAAAAATACGTGCCACCACAGCTATCTCGGCATCCAAGGGACTCGTAGCACACCACCCAATCGGATCGACCTTGGATTTCTTCAGCTTCAATATGCCATCGCCGTCCGCGCCCTTGTGCTGCTGGTCAAAGTACTTCTTCGAGACTATCTCGGACTGCTCAGGCTTGTTCCCAATGAACAGGGTTCTCCAACGCCGCTTCTTCGCCAGATCTTCTCCAAGCAGACTCCGTAACTTGCCCAAACCGAGTTGAGGGTCGGTATGAGAAGAGGATATGGTGATTTGAATTACATAAACATATTTCTCGTCGACAAAAAGTGCACTGTCGATTCCCTGAAAGCCCGGAGGAGCCCTCCAGTAAAAGGGGGGCGCTGTGTTTCGAAGTTCATCCTTGGTGGTGACGGTCTTCTTATTTTCCAAGCGGAGGGTGGAAGGGAGCGACCGTTTCGCTCTGTCATGCCAGTTGCATTCGATCAGGTGCCCACTAACGAGAAAAGAGTGGATCCATATCTCAAAGATGAAACCAGCAGCACCACGAGTGCTAGAGAAAGCGATCATGGCATTGAAAAAGTCCTGTCTGTGTCCGTCGGTCGCACTGCATACTGCTTCCCCTAGGATTTCCACGAGTGTTTGAGTGGGAATATAGATGGTATGAGACATGCGAGAAATAGCGCCCTGAGATTTCTTTGGTTTGATGAAGAAAATCGAAGATGGCCCAGGATCGACTGGTACTCCCTCGAGGCTCCCAATGGAACGCAGAATGATCCTACAGTTAGGTATGGCTTCGGAAGCAATGCTTCGCAAAGAGGGTCCCAACAAGAGCGCCTGTTCCTCTTTCAAGTTCCGCAGCAGTGTGCGGGGCGCTGGCCCCCACTTGGACGCCAGGTCATTCACGCGATCAACGTCGAGTTGCAAAAGAACGCTAAGGACATGTCAGGCAACGGGCGTAATGCCGGGGTTTGGGTACGCACGCAAGAGCATTGATTTCTTCATTTGACCACAGATTCATTATGTAGCGCGAGACCCCTCTTTGCTTTGTCCACTCCTTCCAGCGCTCGCGCTTGGGCGAGGTTGTCTGGAAGACATGAACATCGGGCGTCTTGCGCAACGCAAAAGCTGGAATGTTGACACCTTCGTTCGAGTCTGAGAACGCCCAGATGCCTTTATGGAACCTTAGAGGTTCCTGAGTAAAGCCAGAGTAAAGCTTGACACCGTCCTCTGAAAACAATGCGTAGCATTCATCGGAGCCCTCCACCAAGACTTGCACTGCAACAGGCTGCTTCTTGCGAAGCCGTTCAATGACACCATATGCGATGAAACATGACTTCCCTGTGAGCACAAGAAGTTAGCTATCAGAGACCATACCATACTTGATGCGTCTTACCAATTCCTGGCTGTCCCATAATGCACGCACCGCTGTTGTACAAATCATTGTTCTCGAACGTCTCGATGGCGTGACGGTATTCATCACGCACAAGAAACTGTGCGTGGTCCACAGTCGAGGAAATCAGTTGGATCGCTGTGAGATGCTCGCCGAAATCTAGATAGTCAACTGTATGAGGATCCCGAGTTTTGAGGTCGGTCCAGTTGCGTTGCTCCTTGAACACCTCCGAATCTCCCCAAACCTTGTCTCTGAGGCTCGTCAACAACGTCGCTCTCTCAGATGCCATGCAGCCCAGTGGAGATGGATGTGATATCGATGGCGGAGATTGATCGCCCTTGGATAGCAAGTTCCAGCCAAGGTACTTGCCTATCTGCGGGAACTCTCTACGCCCTAGTCGTAAGTGGCAGATCTATCTGATCCTGGAGGCGCAACGTCTCGGATCCATCCGTTTCGGGCCATCAGTGGCAAGCCTAACACCTTTGTGAACACCCATATTGGATCCTTGTATCGAGTGCAAATCCATCCGGGGTCGGCGTCAGATTTCTGGAGATAAGTTAGTAGTGATCACGAGTGTGGGAAACAACGCGTTACAAACAATCTGGCGCGTCTGATCTTGACCACCACGATGCAGGACCTTTTGTCTCCCAGAGTCAACGCCGCACGTCTCCTAAACTTCGCGGGGCGTACAGTGCGGCTCCCATGCAAGATACTTAGTGTGAGTTGCACCAAAGCTGTCAG
>JBBPOH010000648.1:0-11567 GCA_038091335.1 Phylloporus arenicola | reverse complement strand
GTAAATAAAGTGTAGGAGAGTGTAGCTTAAAAGTGTACAAAAGTGTACAAAAAAAGTGTACAAAAAGTGTACCAAAAAGGTGTACAAACAGTGTAGTAAAAGTGTAGTGTACATATTGTAGCGTATTGGACTTAGCGAATTCTGTGTGAGCAATGTCACGTGACTGTGTCAAATTGCCATGTCACCTCTTTTCCTCACTTGCTTGCCTCATCTTGCTCTCATTCTCTCACCACATACGCCAGGCTGGCCCAACCAGCATCAAGGTAAGTAATTGTCCTTTAAGTGGCAGCGCTGACACCCACACCCGCACCCCTATGACAGTCAGATTGCACCATAAATAGTCGCACACAATGGAGGATAAACAGCGCACACAATCAGGTGCAGCACACACAATGGGGAGTGTAGCAGCGCACACAAGAGGGGACATAGCAGACAAAGTTGAGATTTAGTACGGTTTACTAGTTAGCACCAAGGAAAAGAACCAACTGATCATTTAGCCATACGAGGTCATTCTGACATACATGTAACTACTGAGTAAGTTGTATGGACATCGGAAACTCATTAGCAGAGAGGAACTTGGATGTGAGGTAAATGCGTAAATGTGCCGGACAAGTTGATTAGCATGGCGTGACGGACTCGGAATGCAGGACTTCACAGGAATTTCACATATAGTACCATATCTATGCACGGGACCATGGGTCTCATTTGAGGTTTGGAATTGGAGGCAAAGTGGAAGATTGGCAAGTTTGCACTGGCACCAGTGGGGGCGTCGCAGGTGTTTCAAACATTGTACCAGATCCTGAAACACCACCACTAGGGCTGGCAGCTTTGGTGGTTGTTGCGATACCTGTCATCTCACTGGCTGGTTGTCCAAGAACTGAAGGTTGGATGTCATTAAAAAAGTTGAAGGATTTGTCAAAGAGATTACCTCCAGTGGCACCATGGTAGCTATCTGACTTGATCCGCTTTCCTGAGTGATGTGGGTGAGCATTGGTCTCAGATGTTGTGGAAGCACAATGTTGACGCTTTGACCCAATTGCTACCAGCATTGTTGAGTGAAGATGTGAGACAACAGGATGAAAATTTATGTGTGGGTGGCGACATCGCACCTTCATTGTGAGCAATCATGTGCTTGGAGAAAAATAACCCATCATCGCTTTCAGAATTGAAGGGCTCATCAATGAAGAGGTGAGGTGTGTTCATGAGGCTGTGTGCAGTTCTGATGATCTCAATGTCGTCGTCAGAGTTGGACTCCGCACTAGATAACTCCATGATTGGCTCGGGTATACTAGGAAGCTTGCCTTTGCCTTTGCCCTTGTGCTGTGTCAGTGGCATGGTGGCTTGAGCGTCATCCGAAAACTCTATGATCTCAGAGTTGGCATCTATGTCACTGGCAGAGTCATCAGTGGCTCTGTGACCATTCAGTGCATTTGCTATTGCGATGTTCCAGTCGCCTGTGTACACAGATGGTGGAATGGAAGTACAGGGTGCTAAAGATGTGTTAGAACTATCATTTGCATTAGGAAAATGATAACTGTGCCATACTAATTATGATAGACGTTGATCTGAAATTCCTATCCACTGATCCCTTGACCTCGCTGAGCTCTTGTCCTGTTATTGTCGGGCGAGCAAGAATGAAGACCTTCTACCTTTGTGAATTGAGGAGAACCCAATGGTATTTTCCCACTTCGGGTTTACCATAGTGAGCGTCCAGCCACTCAAATGGCTTTGGGAGCAGGTGGCGCAGCCATGTATCAATGTTATCATTTGACCACGAGACGTAGAACTCAATGTTGTTTTTACCATCTTGGCTAATGAGTAGACCATAACAGTGATAATCCTCCAGGACTGACTTCTCAGGGATCTTGGTGGCTCGCAGGTGCCCAGTCTAGTAGTAGGATATGTCAGAATTCATAGGTAGTGTGGCTATACCATAGTACGACACACAGAATCAAGTCCATTAGGCAATACTATAAGTTGACCAATCTTGACAGGCCGCTCTTGACTCCCGGCGCGTGAACTGCCAGCAGAGCAGATGGCAGACAATTTGCTACTGCTCTGAGTAATTGGCCTAGGTTGAAGCTGTGGTAGGGCAGGCTTGCGGAAACCAGTGAGAGCATCTTGTCGAGTAGCTCCAGGTCTAGGCAGATCTTGTGGTGAGGTGTACTGGTCAAGAATCACCCGAACGGCGTAGGGGTCCGAGCTTGTTAACAGCGGGTGGGATTCAGAGGTGGAATGCGGGATGCTGTTGGGGGTATTGTAAGGAATGGACTGGTGGTGGTGTTCCTTCCGACGGCATGTGACACATTGAGTGCCTCTGTGTTCACCTCCCGGAACAAATTGAGTGCACAATGACCAGTCTGTTGACATGGTGGAGAATGTCAGGCAAGGTGAATGGGGGAACAAGAGGCCACAGGGATTGTATCTGGTCACAGCTCAGGTTTATATTATGCAGAGCAAACTACAGCTCATCATGTTCAACAATCATACAGATTTGTGTCATGGTGTCCAGACCCTGTGCCCAAAGAACTGCATGCGTCCACCATACAGCGAATGGCATGGCCACTTCAAACATTTTTTTCCGGCAACCAACAATGATAACCTCTGCCTCAGGGTATGATCCCTCTGCCCATTCTTCCTCAGCTACTCCATAACCAAATGGGACAATACGGCGATGCTGCATGTCTTCAAACGCAATGGTGAATGCATCATATGCTTCAATCAATGGAAATGGAAAGGCTGTTGCGGGTGTGTTGACAGGGGGGTGCTGAACGTGACTAAATTAATGATGTGTGAGCCGCAGGAGTCAAATTAGCACACCAAACATGCCTGTGTTGATCAGCTTCAATCTTGCCTCCCATGTTAGCTGGCTGAGCTTCATGAACCTCGTGACAATCTGCATAAGCACCATGGTGAATGTCCAACAGAAACCACATGTCCTTTGATGACACGTCAGCCATGGTAATACCAACATGATGTAAATGCACTTACGAATGGGGTTTGATTATGACCTTGCTTCGAAATCGGGTGATGATTCCAGTCATTCTGGAACTGAACACAATCCTGATTCAGTGGCTTGAGAAAGAGATAATGCAGAAGCCATAGATGCTGTTTATTTCTTGAATCTAGCATGTGCATGTCCTCCAGGCGAACGAAGAATGCTCGCCATGAACACACAAATTGGACACCCACTTCCACCCACAATTGTTCAATGCATGAGTTTCTGGTTGATTGGCCCCATAGGAATGATGACTGGTGGGGGCCATGATGTTGGGTAATCCAAACAGCAACATCAACATTTTCACTGCCACGATCACCACGGACCCTCAAAGGGGTTCCATACGTTTCAACTGCACTTAAAAATACATCAAGCACAGTTGATGCACAATTATCTGTGCTGGCTCGCAAACCAACAACATAACCTTGTATGAATTAAATTTGAACAAGTTGATATTTTACATACCGTTCGGCAGTGTCCATCTATCATTCCGTGCACAACAAATCCCCATTGGACTAGTTTGTGGTGTCCGTCAATGTGCCAGACATAATTTGACTGTGGTGCTTCATATACATGATGGTGAATTACAGCACAATGACAAAGCATCTGGCCCAGTGGGTCAATCCGCTGCATTGATGCCTGAATGTGTTCTCGTTGAATATGTAATCCATGTGATTTCAAAGTGGCAATCACAAATCGTAGGCCGGCATTTGGACGGCTAACCTTATAGTGGCGAACAAGTATATCTAATTCAGCATCAGTTATTGCAGAAAACTGTTTAGAAATCCCATTTCATTGAAGGTGGTGGTGTAGGGTGTTCCGATGCACCCCAATTGCACGTGCAAGGGTTTGCATTGGGATGCGGCATGTTGATGACGTTGCGTCCACTAACCATTCCCTATCAATTACAAGAGGCGGGTGACCACTATTTGGTCCAGGTAGCTGATGCTGTACAGGGTGAATGTGAATAATATCAGCCGTGGATTCATCCCTATAGTTTGATTAGTGAAAATTCTGATTCTCTGAAAGCATGCAAATGCCAAAAAAGGAGACTTGCCGATTGGCAGCAGTACGCATAGTATCCATAAGTGCCCGATACAGTTCACCGAGTCTATGCGTGCAGGCTTGAATCCATTGTACGTCTTGCACCTCATGTTGTAGTACCTCTAGTAAGGGTATCATCTGGTAATAAATGTGTTCAGTGTGGATCCAAAGCCAGAATGGATCACCATCTTGTCATAAAAGCTCCAGTGCTTGGCGGTGTGTGCTCTGAAGAATTTCATGCATGTGATGAATATCAGCTGGCCAGTGATTTCTGTTGGGAAGGTCTGGAAAATGCTGCAGATGCACGTAAGGCATGAATGCCCCCTTGTGACAGACTAAACTACTTGAGAAACCTGGAAGTTGGACCGTAGTGTTCACATTTTGATTGGATAATTAAATTCCCACGTGGTTTGCCACCTTGCTGGCTTCACGTCCACCGTAGTCCATTTGCAAGAATTGCATACTACAGTTCTACCCACATGGATCTTGCAGTCCTCACTCAAGAACAACATCCCGAGTTCTATTTTAAAGATAGGACAGTGACTTTTTTGGTATGTCTCAATTTCATTGAGGTTTGCATCTGCGCTCACCAGACAAAGATTCAGGAACAAACTCAAGAAATCCTTTACAAACTTTACCCTGGTCTACTGGTACTGCATTCTTCCATCCTCGAATCAGTTCTTTCATTGCCCCAGCATGAAAATCATGCAAATGCAGAGGGTTCATGCAATGAGAACCCCATCGTACTATGAGGTGTAGAACAACATGATTTTGACTACTTTCTCACTTTTTTGACGGGTGGGTAAGCACTGCCAATGACTGTTACGACTGGCTCGGGTAGAGTCGGTCGTAGCCTCTCAAGTGTGACGGGGAAGTCACAGGATCAAAGGTTCAGTCATGGTATGTGACTAACCGGTGGACTCAGGCCTTGTGTTCTATTGACGACGAGGAGAGTGGGGTGAGCCTTGGAGTCTAATGCTACCAAGGAGCCGATGAAGGTTACGACCTTGGTAGGTCAACGAAGGAGGAGAACGAAGAGCAACCGCTTCAAGGTAGTGGCAGGACCTCTAAGGAGCTTAGGGATGAGAGAAGAAGGAAAAGGTGCTTGTATTCTCAGTGTGCCAAGTAAGTGACGAGGTACAAGAGAGGAGATCAAGTGTGAGGAAATACATGAGTGGGTACAAAGGTTTATATATGCCCTAGAATGGTTTAGGGCAGGTCAAGATGAAGTCCAATGAATAAGCATGGAATGCGATGGAATCACATGGAACAAGGATAAGTAATAGAAATGAGTCATCCAAGCAGATGAGTCACATGGATACTATGGAGGATAAGCATGATTACGAGTGAGTAATGAGTAATCTTGAGAAAGAAAAAAACAGTCCATTGTACAAGAGGAAATGAATCATAACAATGACAATCTATGAGAATGTGCTAAATTCATAACAGTTATGTTGGCAAGGAGAAATGGGAAGAATTTCTCGTATCAGTGCTCAAGACGTCCGCTTTCCTTGAGATCAAGTGTGGGTTTAACTATGCTGTCAATCAACTCGATCACCTGTTATGATTTGTTTCTCCTTTTGTACTTGGACCATCTTTCACCTTTCTACAATTACTCACCTACCCTTCCCTGTCACCTGACCTAGTCACGTGCTTACCACCTGCCTCGTAATCGTGCGTATCCTCCATAGTGTCTATGTGACTCATCTACTTGGATGACTCATTTCTATTTACTCATTCTTGTTCCATGTGATTCCATCGCATTCCTCGCTTATTCATTGGACTTCATCTTGACCTGCCCTAAACCATTCTAGGGCATATATAAACCTTCGTACCCACTCATGTATTTCCTCACACTTGATCTCCTCTCTTCTACCTCGTCACTTACTTGGCACACCAAGAATACAAGCACCTTTTCCCTCTTCTCTCGTCTCTTCACTCCTTAGAGGTCCTGCCGCTACCTTGAAGTGGTTGCTCTTCATTCTCCTCCTTCGTCGGCTCCTTGGTAGCATTAGACTCCAAGGCTCGCCCCACTCTCCTCGTCGTCATTAGAACACGAGGCCCGAGTCCACCAGTTAGTCACCTACACCGTGACTGAACCCTTGACCCTGTGACTTCCCGCCACACTTGAGAGGCTACGACCGACTCTACCCGAGCCAGTCGTAACATCGCCTCTCATCTGTTGATCCTTCCTTGAAATTGGAGCTTGGACGTAAATATCATATTGACCATTGGGTCATGCCAACATTTCGCCAGCTGATGGCACGGCCAATGTCATTGATCTCTCGCCTTGAGGCCTACCACATGGGCATTGAATACTTCTACATTCTGGCCACAATGAAGGCAGCTATGGAAGAGCACTACCAAGCAATGGCACTTACAGAACCTGGCCTCACGCAGTCACCTGATTGCAAGACACCATTGCAATGTTCCGCCACATGGAAGGATGAATGATGGAATGGTGTCAGGCGGCACCTGATCCATCCAGAGGTCCCTTGCTGTGGCAACGAGCTTCTCCGACTCTTGGAAGAAGCTGATGTTCAGAATCTCTGTATTTCCTGTAAGGATGCGACATTATTCCATCTCAGGAACTCGGAGGTGCTGCATTATGAAGAAACATTGCAGGATATCACTGTAGTGCAAGTTATGGAGTTCCAAACAGACGAGCACATCCAGGCATCATTCCGAGGATCATAGTCATTTTTCTGTGTTCTGTAGTACATACTACATCCTTTGATTTGACCAATGGAAGTACTATGCGCACTGGATTCATACAATCTTTGTGCGCGCTATGTCCTCCATTGTGCACAACTATTTGTGGTGCAATTTGACACCCATACACCCCCTGCCCCCCACATTCTCATGCGCAAACGCACGCGTGGCCCCATCGCCCTTGCCCGCATGGTCGTGCGCATGCGCCCACAAGCGCAGCCCCATCACCCGCATGGTCGTGCGCAAATGCATGTGCGCACACTCACAAGCGCAGCCACATCGCCTGCATGCTCGTGCGCAAACGCATGCCCACAAGTGCAGCCCCATTGCCCGTGTGCTCATGCACAAACACACATGCTCACCCTCACCCACATGCTTGTGCGCACACCCACAAGCGCAGCCCCATTGCCCGCATGCTTGTGCGCAAACACACGCGTGCACGCCCAGCCCCATCCCCCTCACCCATGGTGAGGCAAACACGCATGCACGTGCAACTGCCACCGCCCTGCCCTCACTACCCACACGCAAGGCAAATGTGTGTGGGTGCCCTATGCAAGCCACGCATGCGCCAGCAAATGCGTGTGCATGCCATTGCCCTGCCCTCACCACCCACGTGCAGGGGCAAATGTGCGTGTGTGCACAACTGCCACCTCCTTGTGTGTGTGTGCCCTGCACACGCCACTGCCCTCCATGCACTTGTATTATGTCTATCTACATTGATGTAACAGTAGTATACTATATGGTACCTAGTGAATGGATAATGTTTTTTATTAATTCTGGTGATTTGTCTTTTGGAAGCTGGACGATATTCAATCAATTACACTAATCTTTGCCATATATATGGTGAATTACATTATCTTTTTGAAGAAGATTATATGGAAATACAAGAATAATGTAGAAAATCTTGTGAATAAGTAGGGGAGGCTAGTTATGTTCACACAATGGCTAGAAATAGTGAAAATATGTGGATTAGTAGATATTATCTGGTATTTTTTGAAAATACCTGATATTCCATGGGATTATCCATGGGAGGTTTTTCCTGATGGAGTTCAATGGCCATCAGCCAAATCTGAAAGCATCTCCACATCCTTGGTGATGACACTGATCCTGTCAAGCTCGCCATGAATGCGAGCAGCACCACCAATCAAATTGGGTTTCTTTGTGGCAGAACCTACTGAAGGAGAGAGGGTTGAACCTGAGGGAAGGCTACTGGATGATTGACCAGAAGCTGGGGGACATGAATACGGCATTTGATGGTGGAAAGCCATTCGACTGTCATACTGAGCGGTTTGCACCCTGCCAATGACACTCTTACAAGATGTGTTTGCTGGAGAAGAACTGATGGTGGATACAGGGGTTCCGGCATGAGGGTGAGCAATCTGGATATGCCATATTAATAAATATCACTATTAAAGTTTTTTTCCCCTATCTTCGCAAATGACGGTCCAGCAAGTAGATGATCAACATCTCTGAAATCCTTTGGGGCTGCCTCCACATACATATCCTTCATATCCAAGTCTCTGTCTATCATCCAGTCATCATTGATGGCCATTGCGGCGACTCCGTGGGCCCCACCAGGGACAGCATTAGCCTCGCCTTCAAAATCAGCATTGTCACCAGATATTGCTTCTTCTTCATGCTGAACACCACTGTCGCTTGCTGGCTCCTCAACTGCGGTTGTGGTACTGTTGTCGGATGGCTGCACGAGATTGAGCATACTCTGCACATGGTTGACATTTGGCTGGGACGAGGTCAAGTTGCTGTCAAAGCTAGGTATTCCTTGCCATATGTTATTGAGATCATTGTAATAAGGGAATTGCTTCCTAAGCTTGCCTATCAAAGAGGTTAGTTACGACCAGGAACGAGGATAAAATAGTGACATACTAAGAATGTTTGTGTGTGCATCCTCTGGCGTAACACCTTCACCTATTTGCTTAAAACACTTTTGCCATTTCCGATAGTCAGACTTTAGCCTAGATATTGGATCAGCTGGATCACTCAGATATGATCAGTCAATTGCTGACTTATGCTGCAAGGCGATTGGCAACAGAATTTGTATATCAGCCCTTGTTACACTTGGTCTCGGATAGAGCGCAAGCATAGCCTCTGATAGAGGGTTCGAAGTACGTGCAAGGGGGTTTCCTACTTGGATGTTCAAGGAAGAGTTGAGGGGGTTTCCTACTCGATGAGTTCAAAGGTTTCGAGGACAAGACACCCGTTCAAAGCACAGGCGTAGGCTTTCAAAGAGTCAAGGGATGAGAGAAGGAAATGGACTAGATTCGTGCACCAGTGTAGATGAGTACAGAGGAGATTTAGCTTAAGAGAAGAAAAGAAAGAAAGAGAAACATTGCGGGTTTATATATGTAAACCCAAACACTTTAGGGTAGGTCAGAAGTGTATGCAATGGAATCACATGGAACAATGATGACAAATAAGAAACAACTCATCGAAGCCGATGGAATCACATGGAACTATGATGGAGTAAGCACAATTACAAAACAAATGATAAAGCGTAGGACTAAGTCATATGACAAGGAATAGGGAGGAGTAATTGTGAGAAAGGAAAAAGAATGTCTGATGGAAAAGAGACAATAATCTGTGAATTGTAACAGCCCTTATTGGTTTTGAATAAAGGATCTGTCGGTTCAAAAATGTGGCAGCCGATCACCAAATGGATTTCCTTCTTATTTTTTCTGCTTGCTTTTGCACCAGGAGAAGGCACAGTGCTGGGATGGTTATGATCATTAAATAAGACATAATGATCAGCAGGTTTCTGGAGAATCCAGTCAACGAGGGATTGAACATGGGATTGGTCCCATGTGATGTTGGGGGCCCTTGGAGAGCCCTCGGTGGGTGTTTCAACAGCCTTGCCTTTGCCTTTGAACTTTTTGGTGCCTCGTGTACTCGTCCTACCCCTCCTTGAGCTCACTGTGCTTAGGTCTCTTTCTGGGGGGTTTGAGGAGCTTGCCATAGAGATGAACTTAGCCAATATGATGGCTTGCAGCCAAGTAGAACAACAAAAAAGTGGCCGAAGCGGAGGCATCTTTTTCAATCTCTAACATAGTCATTCTCACAATCCAGGTTAAATAATCATTCAATCATGCCCTCGTAATGGTTTTTAATTCCCACCTTGAATACCATTATTAACTATATAGTACTGTGGTTAACCATAGTAATCAGACAGCATGCAATCTGTGCATAGTTCCATGCCTATGCTTATTTATACAAATCACAAGATGTATATAATCCATTATTAGGGGAAAAGAGGAGATGATGGGGGGGAAAGGGGGGGATGATGGGGGGGACAGGGGGGGATGATGGGGGGGAGGAAAGGGGGAAGGAGGGAAGGGTTCCTCAATTATTTTTTATTATATCCTTTCTTCCCTCCTCCTCCTCCCCTCTTTTCCTCTTCACCCTCCCTTTCCCTCTATTGTTTTTTATCATTCTCTTTTTTTCCTCCTCCTTTTTCTTGTCTATTATTATTACCTCTTTCCCCTCTTTTCCTCCCTTTTCCTCTGTTCTCCTCTGTTCTCCTCTTCTTCTTCTTCTCCCTCCCTTTTCTCCTCCCTTTTCTATTACCTTCACCCTCATCCTTTTCTTTCTTTCCCCTTCTCTTCTCTTCCTGCTCTCTCATTTTTTTTTTTCCTTATTTGCATTATCAAGGTTAGATCAGGTTGTAATCATTAGTGTTAGTTTCATCAATGTTAAATCAGGTTAGGATCATTAGTGTTGTTAGCATTATCAAGGTTAGATTAGGTTAGGATTATCAGTATTAGGATGATCAGGTTAGATTAGGTTAGGATCATAAGTGTTAGCATTATCAAGGTTAGATAAGATTAGGATTATCAGTGTTAGGACTATCAAGGTTAGAATTTCTGTGGGACCAGGGGTTCTGTGGGTTCTAGGGTTCTGAGGCTCTGGAGTTCTGGGATGTCCTGTGGAGTTTGTTGGTTCTGGAGTTCTAGGGTTCTGGGGCTCTAAGGCTTCTGGGGGTTCTGAGGCATTCTGTGGATTGGGTGAGATGTCTGTGGTAGTCTGTGGTGTACTGGGAGATTTTTGGTGATTTGCAGATTGGCAGGTAGCCAGGCTGTGACTAACAGCTACCACGGCTTCATTCCACTGGCTAGAGCTGCTAGTGTTAGCTTAAAGTCGGCTCAAGCCGTACATGGTTGACATAGGATGTGGAATTGGACGGCACTACATAGCACGGTAACAATAAACTATGAACTAGTATATCTCTGGTGTTTCTGCAAGCTCATCACCTTCTTCATCACCAATGAAAAACATGATATCTGAAGCAACACTAGGAGATGACCTGTGTGAGGAGTCAGCTAATATGCTCAAAAGATAGCAATGAAAGGATAGACCCTGATTAGGAGTCTTCTTAAGTTGCTAGTGAAGAGAAGGGGTCTTGTAGCTCTTAGTGGGAATACCAAGAGAACTTGACCAGAGTTCTCTGGTCAGCTCTTGGGCCTTTATATACTACTCAACTACAGTGACCTCCAAAACCGTTGCAATGCCTAACCTGGATGCAGTGTGCGAAGCGCACTGCAAACACCTGTGGGAATTTCGCTTACCTGTTGGGGAGCCAAACAAAGTACAAACCATTGGCTACACAAAGGTTCCTAGATCATATGATTTGGCCCAGTGGCTGTGGAGATACACCGATTTTAAACCAGTAATACCATTGCAACAGTTTTGCACCTTTTCTCACAAAACATAGGATCTCAATAATTTCAAGTGATAGTTGGCAATGTTTGGTCCTAAAATCAGAGATATAGATTATGTCAGAGTTCACACACTTCTTGTTTCC